>PVHP010012783.1:0-42237 GCA_004024765.1 Zapus hudsonius
GGAAAGAATGTGAGAGCCTTGGTGGGGGGGAAATACCCAAAGTCATGGCTCCCCTCAGTAACAACACACTAGTGCTGGCAGAACTGGGCTGACTCCTAGGTTATCCATGGTCCCCTGCCCCAAGTACTGATCCAGACTGCCCACGGAGGAGGATATCCAGCTGATTGGGGATAGGGAAGAGGGGCATTCGGGAACTGGGGATAACAACTCATTGTTTGCCCATTAACAATGTAATTCATTATGGACAATAAAATAAAAAAAGAAGAAGAAAAAGACAAAGAAAAAACTAGACCTTACTAATAATAAGGCAATGCAAATGTATACATTAATCATCCCATATTTCAAATATTCATATACTTGGTGCAGTAATTCATATCAGGAAAAACATATGATGGATATGCTCAGGCATGTTTTAAGTGAAAATGTCAAGATACAGAACACATATGTTATGATTTTTACACGTTAAAACATTAATTTTCAGCCGGGCGTGGTGGCGCTTGCCTTTAATCCCAGCACTCGGGAGGCAGAGGTAGGAGGATCGCTGTGAGTTCAAGGCCACCCTGAGACTACATAGTGAATTCCAGGTCAGCCTGGACTAGAGTGAGACCCTACCTCGAAAAAACAAACAAACAAAAAAAAACACATTAATTTTCATGCCATGAACAACAATGAAAGTATCTGAACAAATACACAAATACACAAAGTGAATATATACAGTATTAAACATGAGGACACAGTATTAGTATATCTCTTCATTATGTGAACCTTTACTATAAGAAAACCTTTATTTATGTCACTGGTGTTATAAAGCTCACTAAAAATCGCACAATAACATTGCTAAAAGATATCATAAGACTTTTAAAAAACACAAAGTACACTATTTTAAAGACAAAAACACAAAATAAAATAATAGTAGTAAGACAAATCAAGAATTGATGACTTACATGGTATATGTAAAACAAAACCAAAGTAAAGAAAAGTAACTCTGGGATAAACTGAATATATTCCAGGACATAACAGTAAAGAACACAGGACGTGACATATTATAGTGAAATTTATATGCTGACTAAGCTAAAAAGAGTCAGTCAAAATTTTTAGGAAAGTAAATGGAAATACCATAAAATTTGAGAAATCCACCTACATGATTTTGTATCTTGGATCCTGTAATAAAATAGTTCAAGAGAAAACAGAGTATTTACCTTGTCTAAAGTATAACACTTTAAATAAATACATAAATTATAGTTACATCTTTATTATATAATTTTTAACCGTATAGGTAGACATTTATCTAATGTGATAGACACATCACAATTATTTGCATATATAAAATATTTCTAAAGTGTCATCCAATAAATTCTGATTGTAATAATGGTGGCTTGATAACAACTGTCTAAAATTTTATGTCATAAGCAATGATACAGTTTATTTATTAAATAATAATAACATACAAAATAACTCACTCTTTACCTCATATTTTGGATATAAGGTTTCCCTCATGACCGACTCTGGAACAGCAAATTTGGGTGCAGTCAAATTCCAAAATAGCTTTGTAAATCCTGGATATGCAGATATCTTTGAAAGGAATATAAAAATTAGTACAAATAATGACTAATGTCCCTTAAGATAAAAAAAACCCAAGCTCCTTTCAAAACCATTTGTACTTGTTGAAAAAATGGCCCTATTGGTTCCACAGCCTCTGAAAGTCAGGGAAGACAACTTTGCACAAGAGTCGAGTGATGTTAAGGACTCGAACAAGACAAATGACCACATGCAGTGCAATGGAGAGTCCAGCAATCATGTCAGGCCATGCGTTCTAGGCAAATTCTGTCACACATGCATGGAAAGATGTGTACAGGACAGTCACAGAGCATATGAGATGGCAAAAGTAAAGCCCAGATTAAGTGCTCATTAATAAAAGAAAGAAATGACTAAACCTTGACATGCTCATAAAATTACACACTATTAAGTTATTAAAACACAAAATTGTGCCTGGGGAGATGGCTCATCAGTTAAAAGCTCTTGGCTGCAAAGCCTGCCAGCCAAGGTTTGATTCCTAAGCACCCACATAAAGCCAGGTGCAAAGTGTCACATGTTATCTGGTGTTTGTATGCAATGAAAAAAGACTTTGGTATACTCTTACATACATGCATACATACAGGTGCACATAAGCACATGTAATGAAATAATTAATTGATCTTTAAAGGTCAATATAAAATTGTTATTTATATAAATGTATCTAAAACACAACTATGGTATTTTATATACAACTACATTATTTATTGTTTAGGATCACAAATACATCCATGAAAAGTATGGTCTAAAAAGACATTTAACCTTCAAGTAGGAAAACAAGTTAAATTAGGGAGAAATATAATAGGACTTGTGTTTTGATTTTTTTAAAACTATGAAATGAGCATGATAAACTTATTATCAATTCTTTAATGTTATGGTAAATAAAACTGAATCAGGACGAAAGGATTTGGAAGTGAAACTATCCTGGATGATACCAGAATTGTGGCTACATGATGTTATGTATTTGCCAAAACCCATTGAACTTTGAAGCAAAAACTCTGAATTTTAACATAATACAAAGCTTTAAAAAATAACTGAGGAGATGAGAAGGAATCCCAGGGTAAAATGTAAAATCAACAAAGCAACCTAACACTGCATTAGCAATGTAAGGAACAGCTACACAGAAGGAGGTGCAGGGAAAGCAGCTGAGTTTTGTAACTGGAAGTGGAACACAGAAGCTAAAGAGAGCACTGCTTGAGTTGATAATCAGTCCATGGAACATGAACTAACAACGTTGGTACAACTGAATGATTTCATGTAAAAACTAAAGAAATCTGAGTGAAGTATAGACCTTAGTTAAAACTAATGTGTCAACATTGGTTTATTAATTTTTAAACAGATATACCATACCATTTAATCCTAACACTCGGGAGGCAGAGGTAAAAGGATCCACATGAGTGTTTGTAGAGAAGCTACATCATTCCTATCTGAAGCTTCATCATTATGATATCTATATTTCTGTGTTCTCTGTGTGTTCACATGTATTCTCCTTTTATAAAGATTATATATATTATAAATATTCCTTTTGAATTGGAGAACCTATCACAGCATAATCCAAATATTCATAATTGCATCAGAAAAGTCCCTATTTCTGAAGTGTTATATTCACAGTGCCATGAAGTAGGACTTGGATATGTCTTCTATAGATAACTGTTCAGCTCACTATTATGTTAATAATATGGGAAAAGATTACATCAACAAAATAATAATAAAAAAACAATAAAAGGCTAGGCATGGTGGTGTACACCTTTAATTCCAGCACTTAGAGGCAGAAAGAAGTAGTGAGTTCAAGGCCAGCCTGGAACTACAGAGTGAGTGAGACCCTACCTTACAGAAAAAAAAGAAAGAAAATAATAAAAAATAATTAAAGGTAGTTATATTAAAAGGAATTACCCTAACAAAGAGTTTAAAGAAAATTTAGTAACATTTTAAAATAACTGTCTGAATGCATGATAATACTGATAATTATATTTTTAATTTTAATAATATTTAAATGGATTATGCAGTTTTCCTCAAAATTGTCTTGGCCAAAGAAGATGAGCTGAAATGGTTGTAAAACATCCTAAGCATTACTTGAGCGTTAACTATGAACCCTTGACAGTGACAACTGGGGGTGTGGATGTTATACAGAATTTGTAGAATAATACATAAAGACCCAACTTCTATAAACTAAACCTCAAAATTAATCACAAAAGACCCCAAATAACCAAACAATTGAGCAAAAGACAATTGCTGAGGGATCAGCACACCTGATTTCAAGGGACAGTACAGAGCCATGGTAATAGAACAGCGTGGACTGTCGCAAAAGCCTGTAGATCAATGGAATAGAATATAGGACCCAGATACCAGTCCATGCACTATAACCACTCCACTTGATTGTTGACAAAAATGACCAAAAAAATACTCTGAAAATGGGCTGGAGAGATGGCTCAGCGGTTAAGGCACTTGCCTCCAGTGCCTAAGGCCCCGGGTTCAATTCTCCAGGACCCATATAAGCCAGACCCACAGGTGGTGGCCCTGGTGTTCTCTCTCTCTCTCTCTCTCTCTCTCTCTCTCTCTCTCTCTCTCTCTCTCTCTCTCTCTCTCTCTCTCTCTCTCATTTCTCTGCTTGAAAATGAATAAATAAAATATTTTAAAAAAAATACTCTGAAAATATGTTCAGCAAATGGTACCAGGAAAACTGGCTGTAGACATGGAGAAGAACAAGGTTATACCTTTATCTCTCACACAGCACAAAAGTAAATTGTAAGTGGATCAAAGGCCTCAGTGTAAGCCCTGAATCTGTGAAATTGCTACAGGACAATGTAGGGAGTGCAGCACATGATATAGACAGACATAGGTAAGGACTTGTTGAATAGGACTCTGGTCACTTAAGAAACAAGTCCAACAGTCAACGAATGGAACTTCATGAAATTAAAGCAACAACGACAACAACAACAAGACTTTTGTAGGACAAAAGAAGACATTCAAGTGAAGGTACAGCATACACTCTACTTTAGAGATACTTGCTCAGCAGCATTTTATCACTGCTTTATTCACAATAGCCAGGAAACAGTCAGCCTAACACCCATCAATAGATAAATGGATAATGAAGATGTGACACATGTACACAATGAAGTTTTATTTAATTGTAAAGAAACACATCATTGAGAAGATGGGATTTAGTGCAAGTGGTAGGGAGATAAAAGAGGATGGGGTAAGTATAATCAAAACACATCATGTGTAAAATTGTCAAAATAAAATAAAAAGTTGCATGCAAAAGAATTAATCAGACATTCATAAAAAGAGCTTGAAGAAATTTTGGTAATATTTTAAATAACACCAATACATGTCTGCATCATATGCTAATTATATTTTCTCTAATGGTTTACTTTTTATATTTAAATGGATTATACATTTATCATTTTTACCAATAAAAAAGTTGAAATAATTAGGAAATGTTAATCCACAAAACAGCACATACTAAGCCTTTCTTAGCAACAAACTTGGCAAAGTTGTTGGCATGCCTTGGGACAGTCTGGTAGGAGTAGGCTTACAAGTGACTAGGCCTTTATTGTAGACAGTTGGAATACACTTTTTCCTGTGTGGTTTGTGTAGAATACAACAGTTACTTTTCTAAAAATTTTTGTTTTGTAGCCTGGCTTAGCCTAAAATAAAATGTTTGCTCTGTGTGTGTTTACATATTGGTGTTACCAGCTTTTTAGGTCAAGTTCAAAATAAAACCCATTACCATCTCATTCTGAGTCCTAATGTACCTACATAATGTGTTCCATTCTCAGGCCCCTGAGAGCTATCTACTGTTAGTGATATGCAGGGTTTTTGATCTTCTTTGGCAGAAAAAAGGAGGAAACCTGATTCCACCCAACTTTGCCCAAAAGTGGAAGTCTTACACTTGTTATATTTTTTGTGTGGTATTGAAAAATATTCACAATTATATAAAAATGCTATCTTTTTTCATTGATAAATATCAATAGATATCAAGATATCTCAATAAACAACAAAACAATTACTTTTATATAAAAAAGTATTTATGAAATCACATTTAACATATATAAGTTTAATACTCACTTTAACATTTTTCTAAGGATGTAAATGTCAATAGATACAGATTACATCAAAAATTATTGAAGACCTCAATAATCTGTAACTGTGTCAAGAAGGTCCTAAAACAAAACATTTAAGAACCCATGAGGTAGAGAAAACTAATATCAAACAAAATTCTTACTTCTTCTCCCAAGAGTTTCAGGCATGGTTTGTGAGCCTGTTCAGGAGGTTTCTTTGATGAAAATGGAGGCATGTTTACATAGTCTTCTGTCTGACTCTTAACAGGAACACCATGCAGTATTCTACAATTGACAGAAACAATAAAGGTTTTAACATTAACAGAGTAAAAACGGTTGCCTTCTTTTCATACCTCTGCTGAAATAAACACACTGAAATTTGACATCTGCTCTGAACAGACTGTAAAGTCAAATAATTCAAAATTAAAAAATAATTTTCTTGGTTTTGAATACATTTTAGGAGTAGTCTTTGTGATAGTTTTGTTTTGTTATATTAGAAATAATACATTTGCTCTATAAAAGCCTAGTTACAAAAAAGACCAAAAGTTCTCTATCATCTTATTTCTAACTTTATTCCCCACTCCAAATTCATAATCTGTTTCATTTCTTTATCCACTGAAATGAAACATCAGCTCAAGAAGAAATGTCTATTCACTTGTAGTTTTCCCCACTTGAGTCATAATTTGCTAGAATAAGGTATTTTAAAAGCAGGTCTTGCTAATATAGATGCATGTATATGTCACAAAACTTCAAAGCTTTTATTCAGCCAAAGGCATGAGATAATGTTTGAAAATATAATGTGTCATTAATGAGTGGCCTTCAGACTTCCTGAAAATATTTAAGGTGATATTATAAAAACTACTGTAAAAGAAGCATAAAATGAATAGTAAGTAGGCATATACAGACCATGATTGGCTCACACATGAAAGTATTCAGTTACTGGTCCCTCTGGCTTTTTGACAGACCATTTATAAACAGAATATAACTTTGTGAGTCACCAACTGTAAAGAATTAAGTACCACTTAAAAATATGCTAAAGCACTAAAAGCTCATCTGACTAGCTCTTAAGAAGTAGACCCACCCATAGGCAGTCTAGAGAAGATAGGGATTTGTCAAAGTAAAGTCATGAAAATAACCCTATCTGGGTTAAATACCTGCAGTCAAAGCCAACTGCCAGCAAAGAAAATACCACTGCCCACTCAACCCCACTCCATCCTGGTCTGATGCTCTCTCCCAAAGCGCCAAGGACGGTGAGGCAAGAACTCTGCAGCAGTCTAGCCTAGATGTGACTCCGAACCCACAATCTAGGTGCACTCACATACACTTCAGAAGGCAGAAGGTTCTGGTGTTTCTGTTGACAAGCAGTCGGGACATGTTGAGTTCTTCTGAAGTAGTGTTCCAGTTCTTTGATGTGTCGTCGTTTTTATTTTGCCCATGTGCAGCATATCAAACAGTCATATTTTGGCTCCAGAATCAAAAGCTGGGATAATAAAGGGTGCTTGATCCCCTGACTCTTAGGCCCACTGATACACTGCCAGAATGCACTTCACCAGCCTTGCTGACTGCCAGGAGGAGTGGCTCCCTTGGCAGTCAGTTCCTCCCCTCTGTGGGTGCGTCTGCAAGCCCTCCTGGGATAGTGCCCATTTTCCCAACCATTCCACTAAAGTGCGACCTGTTTTCTTTGAATAGCCAAAATGTTTCTGTGTTCCACAACATAGTCATGACTGCAAGATCCAGGAAAGAACAAAATCGGGTCTAGATGGAATGAATGAGCCTATAGTGTAAACCTGACTGTGGGGTCAAGGGCATTGTGACCTAAGGAACTGCCTTCAGGCACTGCTGTGGTTTTCTTTAGATGTAAGCCAATAATAGCATGGTAAAAGTTATTTACATGCGATTGTCTTTCATTTTCCAAATATGTAAATAGACACTTGATTGGTCAGAATGAATATGGAAGAAGTCATTGGACTACTTTAGAGCACACAGAGCTGCAGACATAAATGGTAGAACTGTGTGAAAAGGTGGTCTTAGGTTAGCAACTCTTCCTGCATGACAGAGACAAATTGCTTTACATGGAACTTTCTCGCTACATTTCCTATGCTTCCCTCTTTATTTCCCTAGAAAATAATCAGCCCTTCCTAGAGCTCTCCTCTGGTAAACACCATCATCATCGCAGTGGTTCAAACTGAAAAATCTCACCTCCAGCATCTCCCCTTCCAACAGTCATCTTCTTCCATTCTGTTCTTTCTTTCCGTGGTCTTTCTTGTCTGTTGCATCTTTCTCTCATCTCATCTAAGCCCTGTGATATCATTTTTGCTTGCCCTTTCCCTCTCTCCTCCAGTTCAAGCTACAAACTCTGACAGAGTTGGGGATCAATCACCTCCTCCCGAAACACTTTGGTGACTGCATATGCAATATACTCCAAGCTCCGGCGTCTGGCAGCTAAGGTCCTCCGTACTCAGGGCATCATCCACCGTGCCAGTCCTGCTCATTTCCCACAGGCTCCCATCTAGCCTGTATTTGGTAGCACATTCGCTTAGGTGCTGGGATTACTACAGAGGCAATACGGGGACTGTCACACCACAGGGCAACTATAATTACAGTACAGAGTGGTTCTGCTGCAGACCATAACTCTTCCCCAAAGCCTTTATAATTCTCTGCCCAGTCAAAATTTAACTTTGCCTCCTCAACTTTGCTACATCATTTTTCTGCTTTTTCATTACAAAGAATACTTCATTCTGTCCTATGTATCTTTCTCACTATAGCTTACAGACTGGCTGGGGTGGGGGATGGGGTAACCCTCATTTTCTGTTTCCCAATGATTTCAATGTGGTAGGTATTGAATAAATATTGTTGAATAAATATTTTAGCTGAGGAAGAATAGTCTGCCAGGCAAGGCCAGCCCTAGACCTTGTCCTGAGGAACTGAAGCTCACAGTTCAGCCTGGGATGTGGTACTGGTCCTCAGTGGGTATTCTCTAACCAGCATCGTAAGTAGTACATAAAAGAACATTAGAAATGTAAATATCTGCCATGTACCACAGACCTAATGAAACAGAAACTTGGGATATGGGCCCAGCCAGTCTCCTCTGGAGATTCTAATTCAGCATGCTTGGGAATCAATATGTATATCAAGCACCCCAAATGGTCTTTTTTTGTATGTACAAGTCATGTGTTGGTACCAAGGTTTCCCTCCTCTCTGCCCCAATTCCACTATGGCCCCTCCACAGTGGGATTGCTGGTATTGTCCATGGGATGTAGGGCTATGAGTTTTTCTAGCAGCACACATGGTCGTTATCCTCAAGGAAAGCTAAAGCACTGATACAGAGGAAAAAGGGAGCCTTTGGAATGAGGGTCATGACCAGGAATTTATCCCTCCTTTGGCCTCTTGCCATGGTAATGCTGGTGCTATGATTTGAGTATCACTTGTACCCACCAAAACTCATGTGGTGTGTTGGGAGGCTGGGCACTGTGGGAAATATGTGATTCCTAAGGTTAGAGCCCCCAGGAATGGATTCATGCCATTTTTGCAGGAAGGGCTTAGCTCTGGCTAGTGGGAGTTGAGACCCTTGCTTCTTGTCTTCATGTGCCTCCTCAGGCTTTCATTTTCCACCATGAGTAGAAGCAGCATGAAGCCCTTACTAGGCACAACTGCACACTCAGAAACTTTCCAGTTTCCAGAAAGGTGAGACAGTATAAACGTGGTTTGTTTGTTGTTTGTTAGCTTTTAAATAAATGACTCAGTCTCAAGTATTCTGTTCATATAAAACCAAACAGACTAAGACAGGTGGATAGGACACTTTTTCTTCCTAAATCTGTTTCTGCACCTATGAATGACATCACTGATTTATTCTTCCATAGTCTACCACCCAAGAATTGACATGAAGAGATTTACAAATAGTACATGAGCAGTAAGTGGCTGAAATGAGCATTGTTATTATCAATGAGGGAGGTGAATGAAGAGAACAAACCCATCTCTCAAAAGAGTAAAAGCTAAACCACCTACCAATTCAACACTGCTGTTCTGCTGGACCAAAAATACAAAAGGTATTTCTTACTATAAGTTAATGTAGAATCTTAGAAGACATTTGTTTTAAGCTGTGTGTACTCAAAATATCTCTGTACAGCTCTTCTATGAATTACAGGAACATGACTGTGAGCCACATCCTATGAAGCACAGACCCTGCCTTGGTAGGAATCACAACAGAGAAGTGACACATTACAGCTTCATGGTTTTTTCCTTGGAAAATGTACTACTAGGTTTATAAAGGCCTGATTGAAACTTCACAGGAGGGGGTCCATAGTCACTTTCAGGTAACTCACATAATATGAGTACAGAGATAATAGCAAAGTGCTTATGTATAAACATTTCATTACATAAAATGGACTGTTCTATGCTGCACAGCATTTTTAAAGTATTCATAGCCAACCACTAAAGTGATTTCACAATCCACTTATGGTGTCTTAATCTACAATGTGAAGAGCAGTAACTCATAGAGAATGTTGTTTAAAAAGCAGACTCTTGGGTCTAGAGAAAACTCTAGGAGTCAAGTTATTAAAGATGGTAATTCTCTTTTGCCTGGTGTAACTTTTCTTTTAAATCTGAATCAGACGCATATGTATATTTAGTGTGATTTTTTTAGAAAACAACAATTATATTATCAACAAAATGGTGAGTCTATAGAAGAATGTATGTGTAATTATATAGATTTTTTATTTTTACAAAATATGATTAGGGATGGGTGATTTGTGGTTTTAAACTACCGAAACTTCATTGCTACATGCAAACAGTGACATCTGGTGGAATGACATTTGTTTTACTTTTTAAAGATTCCAGTTTTATATGCTAGAGTTATGGAAAGAAATTTCCAAATGATGCCTTTTTGTGGATCTTTCCAACAAAACCAAAAATGCACAAGTCTAGTATTTTATCAAACATTGGTAATGCACACTGGAATGGCTTTCTGTCACCTCAATCTTTGTTTGTAAAAATAAATACAAAGAACACTAAGAGGACATTTTGTTAAAATCAGGTATAACAGAAACATAAGTGAGGTGAATACTAATTCTGGTTCTATCTTTGCCACCAAGTGTGTTTTGGAGTGCAGAACTTTACCTCAGTCTCTTCATCCACAGTATGAGAGGCTTAGGGCAAGAGAATGATAAGGTGTGTCATAACCCCAACACATGTTTGCCTGTGCCACATGCGACCAGCTATACTCCAAACAGGGATTCAATCTTGTGTTCTTGAATGTAACACATTAGTGATTGTTTAGACTGTGCATCAAGCAACAATGCCAGGGAAGGGGAAGAGTAGAGCCAGGATACATGGCAGACAATATGAAGAGTGGGGAATGAAAGGAGACCAGTCCCTGGTACCCATGCTGGAAGGAAATAAAGAGTAGAGACAAAGCTCAAAACTGCAAATGCAGTACAATAGCCCAAAGGTGATGGTATTCTACAACTGACATCAGAAGAGTTGAGCATGGAACTTAGCATGTCCCAGTGCAGGGGGGAGGCAATGAGTGATAGGGAATAAAAACCCAGGCAATGTTTAGAGATGTCAAAGCTTTCTGCAATAACATAATTACCATAGGGTAAGGATCCCACCATTAGCAATGTCCCACCTCTGGCCTTGATTCCTGGAGGGAATAAGCAGTAGTGAGGACATAGTAGGAGAAAATCTCACCCTAAAACAAGCAGAGCCACTAACTCCAGAAATGGGTTGCAATGGAGCAAATGTGAACAACTAAGAATGAATATATACAGTATTTTTTATGCAACTAGCAGTTCTGTATCCTTCAGATTCTTCATAGCTTAGGTCAGGACTAAAAGCAGGATAAAAATAAGTATTCAAAACAGGACATAAAAAGAAAAACGAGTCACAAGTCCACAAAGCAGTGAGATCTAATATAAGCCATACTTTTAATCAGAGAAACCTGAATTTGAATCTTAGCTTTTGACAGCTATGTAGATAAGGACTGGTCACCAAATATTTATGGTTGCATTTCCTCATTTAAGAAATGGAATGATGTTTATGTTCTGCATATAGTTGCTAATACAAAATTATGTAAATGTAATGCACCTCTGTGCATTCTCTGTTGCATTATTCTGTTTTCTTATCAAATTCACTACACTCTTTGAAGAATTTGGATAAAATCTTTCAAACGGAAGCACCCTTCATATAGATGATTTCCAAAGCAGAAGTCCAGAGACACTTAAGATGTTAACAATAAAACAGACTTAAAATTCACCCACCATGACTCAGGGAACTGAGTGGATCGAAAGATTGTAAGAGCCATGGTGGAGGAGAATATCCACAGACATTGCCCCCCTCAGCAACAACACACTAAGGTGGAAAAACTGGCTATCACCCACTGAGGAGGGTCTCCAGTGGGATGGTGACAGAGAGGAGGGAAATGGGGGTACAATCACAAGATTTGCTCATACAGTATATCTAATTGTTGACAATAAAGATGTTTATAAAAGAAATAGATGGTAAGATTGAAATAATCACTTGTGTAGGTCTTTATGTATTGCACTTTAACTCCTCAAAGAAATATAAGCTTTCAAAATAACACTTCTACTTTCATTCTTGTAAAGGGGGTGTGTGAGTGTGTGTGTGTGTGTGTGTGTGTGTGTGTGTGTGTGTGTGTGTGTACAGAGAAAGGCCTATAATAATATTTACCATATTATAAAAACAGTACTAAAAGATCATCCTTAGCACAATACTCTCATCAATCATTGATAAAAACAGTTCCTGCACAACACTCAGACTTTTCAGTTTTCAGAATGGGGTGACAGAACCCAGCATCTCGGGTTCTCCTTCAAATCAAATAGTAGTGTTCTAGTGCTTCAAAATGTATAGTCAAAAAAATGCCAGAGGGGAAATAATGCCAGAAAAATCTATCCTATATTAATTTGGATAGCCAGAAAATACTTATCTTCATTCTACATTCAAATATCAAGAGCATAACAATCCAATATTGGGTAAATGAGAATCTCCAAAGTATAAGAAAGAAGCATCACAGTCAAGGTATTACATTAAGAATGTCCTTTTGAAAAAGTTATATTATGGTAAACAAAATATTTTAGAAAAGTTCGTTCTTATGGTCTCAAGGAAAATTGATGTTCTCAAGGAATAGCTAATGAAAGTTCAGACAAAATGAAAAAAATTCAGATATTTTTTCTTAAGAGACTGCAGAATTAAGGAAAATAGTACCATAACAGTAATAAAATGGGGATTGTTATGACTTAACTTCTATACATCAGAAAATGAAATCACTGGTCAACTGGAATTTGAAAGACAAATGTAAACCAAGAAATGATATACAGAGAGGACAGAAAAAACAAGATCCAATCTATGACTAATTAGTATTCATAAATAAATGCACTAAAAAGGAATGCAATTATTAGAGAAACATTTTTAAAATCTGAAGCTGAAGATATGGCAACATATCAGAAGGGCTTTATTAGAAAGCAACCCACCTTCAAGAATATCCTAATGAGACTACTTAATTTTAAACAAAATTTAAAATCTTATAGGCAGGGTCTGGAGAATCAGCTCTGTGGGTAAGATCACATGCTGTATAAGCATGAGGACCTGAATTAATCAACGGCATCCACATCACAAGTGCAGCCTCCCTTGTCTTTCTCCTCTGCTTCCAAACCATGGAAATAATGTGACCAGAGGCCCCTGGTCCTGCTACCATGCCTTCTACCACAATAGACTCTACCATTGGAGCTGTACACATCTGAGAGAAATGAAAGAAAAACAAATTTTATATTGTGGTAGTTTGAATCAAATGCCCCCCCCATAAACTCATGCTGGATCCTCAGTTGACAGCAATTGGGGAGGTGAAGCCTTGCTAGAAGAGGTGTGTTGTTGGCAGCAGGCTTAGTGATGTCACAGCACTTTCACTCTCCTGCTGCTCTGTTCTACCTGCTGTGACAGAGGTGATGCCCAGCCTTTGTTCATGCCATGTTTCCCTTGCCATCATGAAGCTTCCCCTCAAGGCTGAAAGCCAAAAGAAAAACTTTTTATTCCATCAGCTGCATTTGGTCAGGTGCTTTGTCACATCAATGACAAGATAACTACAGCATTTATAAATAAAATAAAAAAAATAGGCTGGTTTCAGATCGCTGGCATTTACATCCTTTGCTTCTTGATATTCCCAGATATGCAGAGTCCCAGCCACCATGAACTCTGCCATGCCTTTTCCACCATGATGGACTATACCCCTCAAACCATGAACTAAAGTAATCTTCTTTCATTACATTGCTTTTGTCATATATTTTGTTGCAGCAATGAAAAAAGTAACCAATACGCAGGTAGAACCTAACAGGAGGTCATCACTGGCCCCTCTGGGTTTCTCTGGCTTCTTACCTTACCATGTAAACTCTCACTCTAATATGTTTCTGCAACTGTGATCCATCCTACCAGGAGGCATTCAACAGAGTGGACAGAAGCCAGAACCATACCCCTGAGTTTCTAAACTGTAAACTAAATAAACCCTTTCTTTTGTGAAGTATCCATTTTCAGGTATTTCATTAGAGCAACACAGTTGGAATTTCAGATAAGTAAGAATAGAGGGTTTATTAATAAATTATAATACAGAATTGGCTAGTCACTTGATGGAATAAACAAGACACTTTCTTCTTCACAAAATGAATGACAGATAGATAAAATATTTTTTCTAAGTGAAACCATAAAATCACTAAAAAAAACCCACAAAATAATAAATATAAATTTAAGTATTAAAATGCCCTTTAAGATAATGACACCAAGATTTAAACATATAAAAGAAAAGTGCTGAAGATCTGGGCATGGTGCTTGTGCCTTTAATCCCAGTATGTGAGAGGCTGAGGTGGGAAGGTCAATATGGGTTTGAAACCTACCCAGAACACAAAGTGACAGTATAGCATAAAACACCAGATATAATTATAAAGCACAATATAAACATGTCTTTAGTATCTAGTGGAAAATCATGCAATTAAAAAGATCACTTACAAATCAATTAGATGAATAACAACTCCTCAGACTGTGAGACCAGAGTTCTCAAAAGAGGAAAGACACATGGCTATAAAACGTGTAAAATCTTTAAAACTTTAGCAAAGATGAATTTAAAATAATGATAATAAAAGACTTTATAAAGTTGCTTGTCCAGGGGCTGTTTAAAGCACTTTCCTGCAAAGCCAATTCCCTAGTACCCATGTAAAGCCAGATGCACAAAGTGGCGCACATGTCCGAAGTTCATTTGCAGCAGCTAAAGACCCTGATATACTCATTTTCATCTCTCTCTCTCTCTCTCTTTCTGTGTCTGTGTGTGTGTTTCTGTCTGTCTTCTCTCTGCTTGAAAATAAATATTTAGAAGTGTTTGTCCAGCATGATTGAGGCCCTGGGTTCAATCCCCAGTGTGTTGTGTGCATGCGCAAATGTGTGTGTGTATGTGTGTGTGTGTGTGTGTGTGTGTGTGTGTATGTGTGCACACACACTGGCACACAAATGTGTGAGCTTCTTTACCAGATCAGGAAAAATCAAAAAGGTTGACAGTTTGGAAAGGAATGGAAATGTCATAAACTGCCATTAAAAACTGTCACAGCAGTTTGGGTAAAATAGTGAATATTATTAAATAGTTTCAATGTCCACATGTAACCCTAAGTAAAAATAAAACCAAAAAATAGAATGTCATGAATGGTTGTAACACATGCATTTACAAGAAAGTAGATGGCTGCTCACCAACCTGTTAACATTAACCTAAATGTTTAAATATTTTTGGTGATTTTTCCTTCTTTAAAATCTCAAATGAAACAACTCCATACCTGACAAGCATGGTGGTACACACCTGTAATTATGCCTCCATAGAAATAGAAGCCTGACAATCAGGTTTGTCACCAGTTGTAGGTCAGTGTGGGCTACGCAATGAGACTTGGGCCAGCCAATATTACCTAGCAAGACCCTATCACAAAAACAAACATATCAACACCAAGGCTTAGGGGCATAACTCGGTGGGAGAGCATTTCAAACCAGAGTAGAAAAAAAAACTCCATGCCAGAATTTCTAAATAAAAAAAAAATTCTAAATGTCTACAAATGTCTCTATTAACTCTAAAAATTTTAAAACCAAAGATTTCAACATGAAATATTTTATAGGTATCATCAAAGTTCCATATGACAACAAAAGTGAAAAAGGTTGAATAGTACATTTGCTATATATCATTACCAATAAAATATTCTTGGTATTTGCCACAGATAACAATTATTATAACAAAATTAGAAAATCACTAAAACTATATAATGACAAGCATTATTATGATTTGGAGTTAACTTCTTTTTTTTAAACTTTCAATTCCACATTTATTTTTGGTGACAGTCTACTTAGGCACATTAATGTAATGACATTGTCAAGGGAAGCACTCTTTCTTTTGATATAATGGAGTTAACTATTCTTATTACAGAAGAAGCAAAAGCCACCAATAAAAGGCTACTCATTTATGTTTAGAATTACCTTTCTTCTGAACTCTTATTGAAGCAGGAAAAATTATACATTTCTCTGAATTTGTAGGCTCAACAGACAGATATATTTTGAAAAGGTTAAGCTATGTTTAGCAAGGTAATCCTCAAGAGATGGATGCTACAGAATTAAATATTCAGAACTTAAATTAACTTCTTATTTGGTACTTAGGAACAAATTGCCAAGAATTATCATTATCAAACAGAGCATTTATTGACTCTCTTAGAGAAAGAAAGTGAGGTCTACTTGTAGAAATAAAAAAAACAGAATTGGAATGGAACCAGCATTTTTAATACTTCACATGAATAATGGAAGTCCTCAAAATGATGTTGGCTTGCAGAGTGTTAAAGGAAATAGTTTAAAAATATAGTTTTCAGGGGTTGGCAAGCTTGCCTGGCATGATTAAGGTTTTGAGTTCAATCCTCAGCACTTGAAAAATGTAGGAATTTATGACGTTTAGTTAATACTTATAGTCATTATTTTCTACTTCTAGATTTAGGCTAGTGAAGGATATCTCAATGAATGTCTATTTTCTATCAAAGATACTGAAATACTTTTGAAATTTCCAAAATTCTTTACATTTTTTTCACAAAGTTAGTGAACACTGCCAAAAGAATAATGTGTACTATGATTGTTACATGAATCCTTAAAAAGAGCCTATGTAAAAGTTAAATGTTATGGTTTGAATTTCTTGTTTTAGATGTTCAAATTAAACTTATTTTGTTTATCCAACATCAAGGAAACAACTGATTTTAAGCCATAAAAATGTACATACAAGGGGGCTGGAGGGATTGCTCAGTGGTTAAGGTACTTGCCTCCAGTGCCTAAGGCCCTGGGTTCAATTCCCCAGTACCCACATAAGCCAGACCCAAAGGTGGTGGCCCTGGTGTGCTCTCTCTCTCTCTCTCTCTCCCTCTCCCTCTCTCTCTCTCTGCTTGAAAATGAATGAATAAAATATTCTTTAAAATGTACATACAAGAAAAAAGTATTCCAATTTTTACTAAAAGTTAATGTGAAAAAATGGGTTCCAAATATTCCATGAAGGACTGGGAAACAGTGCTGGCCTAGCACAATGCCCTGAGTTCTGTCCCCAGCACTAAATAAAGCATCACCATGATGCATGTTCCTGTAATCCCAGAACTCAGGAGAAAGAGGCAGAAAGAACAAAATTTCAAGGTCATCCTTAGTTATCCTAGGCTACATGAGACTCTGCCTTAAACATTAAATTTTTTAAGTGCTATGAAAAGGGTAGAAAGTGAGTAATATTGTGAGTAATATTGTGACAGGCAATTGGAATTGAGCTTTTAATATATTGCTTTAATGCACCTAGAATAGGTAAACTGAAAAAGATTCTATTTATTTTCATATTTTCAATATTCTTTAAACATGTAGCAGATGATGTTTCAGAACTTCTTGATCATCTGAAAGATAGGAGACTTTTAAATATGCCCCGTTGGTGGACAGGTTTTGCCTTCCTGAGGTGAAAGTCAGTGCTTTGGGGTATATGGAGTGGGGATAATCAAAGATCTATCTTTATAGGTAGCAAGTACAGACACACTCAAAAGACTATAAGCAGACAGTATATCTGGGATATTAAAATTCAAACAGGAGGGATGATTAAGGAAAAGAAAAGGTCTCAAATATTTCTTTTAAGCCGAGTAAATTAAAAACTGAGTTAGAATTATCTGGATTCCAATCACGACCCAGAGATAAGGTGGACAAGTAAACTGTTATCAAGAAGCCTAAATTTGTTCATGAGTAAAATGGAAATCATGGATTCTCCCTTAGAGTTGAGGGTTTGACTAGAACGCATATGCAAAAACACATATCAGAATACTCATAATGCTGTTCTGCAGAATAAATATTCTCTCCTGTCCCTGTCATTTCCTTTTTTGAGAAAGTGAATTTTATACTGCCTACAGAATATTGGACAGTTCCAAAAGGAAGCAAAAATCAAGGAGGAATGGAATGATTTCCCAAAGCAATGACTTTTGTGCATTATCCTAAAGTGAAGTATGTCCAAAGATGGTGAAATTCAATTCATGTACCCGAACTGGGTTTCTTTGCATGTAATAGTAGAGCTAAACTGCTTAACTTTTATGTGCCTCAATTTCCACATTTGCATTTCAGAGCTGTTGCTATATAGAAAATGTGATAATGTAGGGAACAATCTTTGAGAAACAAGTCATTGAATTATGTTTTCTTATGCTAAGATACTGCTATGGTTTGAGTGTGACCCCAAATTCCATGCACTGAAAACTTAATCTCCAATGAAGCTGTGCTAAGAGGTAAGACCTTTAAGAAGAGGTGATTAGATCATGATGGCTTTGTCATTACTGGATGAATGTATTTCTTTTTTTGGCTTTTCCCACTTTCTTTCCCTCCCTCACTTCTCTGACAGTTTAAAACAAAATTACAAGAGAACCCTCACCTATCTCTTTGTTCTTCTATAGACCAATCCGCTGAGAAAGATGGTCCGAATTTTCCAAGGAGGGATCTGTGACCTTTCTTGGTAACAGTGTGGCACATGCGGGAAGCCAGGCACAGTTCAACAGGCAGCTCATCAGATGGGATGGTGGTGCACAGGTCGTGATGGTGAGGAATAGGGGGGGCCTGTGGGATTCTGCAACAGGAAAGAAAGCAAGTTTCTTATGTGCTCTTTAGAAAACACATTTATATTGATAGTATTCATAGTAAAAAGGATCCTGAAGTTTAGGGGATCCAATATAAAATTATAATGATGGCTTATAAATTTAATGTTACAATCTCAGCCTATTGTCCAGCGCTCACATCCAACTACTTGCTGACTATTTCAACCTGCATGTCTTACAGGCACCACACCACTCTAAAGCAAACTCATTATCATCCTACTGCTGGCCTCTGTTCTCTGGAATTCTGTAACTCAGTCCAGAGACACCATATCCTGCCATCCTGCCTTCCTCTCGGCTCAAGCGCTAATGTTCATGAAAAGGCAGAACAATATATACACTGAATTATCTACAAAGGCCATCAGTGGAGCCTGTGTCTCTCTGAGTCAGTATGTCCTATCCCTTCCTACTATTCTGAAAATTGAAAATCCCTTCTGCTTTTCCAAAGGAGGAAAGAAGTTATGATGGTCTGCTTCCATAATATCCCATGCCATGTGCCATCCAATCAGCAAATAACTGCTGAGCACCTACAATGTGCCAGCTCCCTGCCAGGTGCTTTAAACATTCTCCTGAAGTTTACCTACACCAATGTATTGGCCTTACTTTTAACAGGTTTACTTGGATAGATGTTAATAGTACTGAATACTAATGGGATCCAAGCACAATTTTGCTGTTTATAAACAGATTCCTTTCCTATTAATGCCTAAAAAAAGCTCTTGAGTGGGAGTAGCCTTCGTCCACTACTCATCCCCACCTCTTTACTGAAGCTACCCTCTTACATTATCCAGATGGCCTTCTTTTCATCAAATCAAATGAAATCAAATGAAGTTGGAATATACAGATCATGTTTTCAAGACCTCCAACTCTTAGCTGACAACATTGATGAATCTTCTTGAAATTGTTTTTTCTCAGTGAACTGTTTAGAGCCTTCCCGATCCAAATTTCCATCTTTCTCTCAGCTTTGTCATAATTTGAAGTTACTGGCTTTTCCTTCTCCACTTCTCTTTGGACACTGGATGTCATCTTCAGAGTTTCAGTATGCCGTTTGTGCTGAGTGCTCCCTGTCATCACTGTGTGCCTAGATAACTCATTCAAAAGACCAATCATCTCTCTCCTCTCTCCTTCACTGGCATATCCAATGAAAAATGAAGTTTCTCCCCTGCCCAGGGTTGCTCAGGTATGGCCCTTCTCCACTCTGTCAGCACACCCAAGCCACAATCCTCCTCATCTCAGCCTATACAAGACCTTGGGTACTCTGGACTCTGTCATGTTCACCCAGCAAAGTCCTACCAGGATCATCTTTACTCAGCACAGTGATTCCTTAGTGCTTACTTCAGATGACTTTCAAGGCAACTAACATCTGCCCTTACTTCAAACACAGAAGTTAAAAGTTCAGACTGCCTGGATTTAAATACTGCTTAAAATATTTATTTGGTCATAAGTCATTAAGAAATAAGAGTAGAATGAATTAAAACAGTGTCTTTCACATCGAAGGTATGACCTATTACCAGTTAGACAGAGAAGTGACAAAGACAGACTATTATCTGAAGTTCTGTCTCTGCTCAAGCCATCCCTCAAACAATACCTTACTCACAGACTTCTTTGCTAAGCTTGTCTATTTTTCTTTATTCTTTCATTTTTTACTTGTTTTACTCTCCATTGCCTTAGTTTTTGTTTTTCTGGGCAGGTTGTCATTATATTTGGTTTTTATAAACACCTCTTTCTATTTATTGTCTCTCTATTATCTCTCTAATTTTGACCCTTAGTTGTGCTCTGTCTACTGGCCCATGCATCTAGAAAACCTCAGCTAGCAGCATATATAAAGAATATAGATTTTTCAATTATCTGGCTCTGAATCAGAGTCTTAGATATTATAATTGAAAACTATATTACAAGCTTCTCTGAAAGTCTTTAGAAAAATTAGAATCAAAATTCCTACCTCTTACCTTAGTAAGAACTGATTTTTTTAAATAACAGAAGAATAATTCTTAGTGCAGGGAAGTCTCTCAAGACTTTTTAATATCTTATTTATTTATAAGGAGAGAGAGAGAATGGGTGCACTAGGTTTCCTAACCACTGCTAATGAACTCCAGATGCACATGCCAGTTTGTGTTTCTGACTTTACGTGGGTACTAGGGAATTGAATCTGGGTCTTTAGGTTTTTCAGGCAAGCACCTCAACTGCTGAGCCATCTCTCCCACCCCAAGACTTTTTTATTGCTAGTTTGGACTTGGTTTATTGCTAGTCTGCTCTGGATATCACTCAATCACTTACAGAAAATGGTCTGTGGCCTTTTTGAAACAGCATAGAGCCCATAAGGAAAGAAATTTTTAAATTAAGTATTGTTTCTGGGTTTGGGGTAGGGGAGAGGTAAGTATAAACCATAAGAAATGTATAAAACAAAGTGGCCTAGCTGACAGAATGAACAGGGGTGTCCAAGAAGATAGGGCTAGAACACCCTTTGTTACTAGAAAGGAGAGAGGGGGGGGGACACAAAGGTGAGCTCACTTGTGCCACCATGCTGCCTCCCCTCAGACAGGTTCTGGCTAGCAGAGTGTGCTTGACATGACATTACTGATTTTAGTTTTCTTTAAAAAGCATCTCAACCAATCTGACTTCCTGAACTAACAACAGAGATTAACAAGTGAATCTCCCTTGGTCATTGAGCTAGAGAACAATATGTTGCAAAAGGGTACTGAATTCCCAAGAAAACAGTTTACTTTGAGGACTAATCAGTCAGTGGTGAGCAAAGGCAGACAGGTTAAAGAAAAAGAAGCAGTGAATTAAAGACATTCAGAAATAGTTTTCTAAGATTCTATTTTACAAGGTAAAACTTCTAAATATATCTTCTACCCTTGAATTTCAATCTTGTTACTCTATAACAGAAATGTCAAATTTCAACTTAATGAATGAAAAGAGCAATATATATCAGTAAGATCTACAAATATTTTTGGCATGCTCAAGAAAGGCTATGTGTTTTTATAGCATGCTCCCCTTAAGCAGGACTATTTGTCATTCTTTGGAACACTAAGACATAAAAAAGAAAAGACCCTGACACTGTGTGTGGCCATGCTACTTTGCTTAATGCACTAAATGCAAGGTTTTTTTAAAGGAAAAAAAATCAAGAAGTTTCTGCTTCATTGATAATCTGACAGTAACTATTTATTGAAGGTAAAATACTTGTTGTCTGCTGTCACTATTTGTTTTAATACATAATCTTGCTAACTAAATGAGCATAGAGCAGTGCAGATAAGCAATGGCATGTACAGGGTCACTTAAATGCCAATTTGACTGTTTCATCAACTCTGGAATTCTTTTCCCATGAATCTATTCTCAGCTACTAAATTGTGGGTAATATCCATTTACAAAGTTTAGTCTGGCAGTAAAAAAAGGTTGTCTTCCATGTCCAGCACCCTTTCCAGTGCTCTAAGCAACAACAAAAGCTAATAATTAAAGCTTCTTTAAACCCTCATAAACAGTTAAATACAGAATAATCGAGAATAAACCAACTCATAAAAAACAGTAATGAAAAAAGACAAAGGCAGTTTCAACAAGGTGAATTTCAAAAGGTAAAGCATAATCTAAATTGCTTTTATACACTATTGTTCAAACTTGTGGTCATACTCCTATGTAATAAGCAATTCCATTAAAATAAGGTTAGGGAGAAATCTAGATGATCAAGTTGACCAAATGCCTATTACCATTTTTTATTAGAATGCCTTTTATTTTACCATAACAAAATTCATCAATACAGTAAGCAGCTATCAAAATCAGGCATTAACAGTGACCAAAAGCATTGTCTCTAACATGCCAGCACTTACTCCTCTTTAGCCTCACAAAAGCTATCTTTATTGCAGCTATTGTTACATTTACTAAATAAATAAATAATTTTAAAAACCCACTGGTCAAAATCAGGACCAAGAGAAGCATGGAGTCAAGTACAGCTATTCTAACTAAAAACTGCCACTAACCTTTCCTTTGAGAAGCTTCAATCAGATGAATTTATAAGACATTTAGTTAGTTTTCCTTTTAAAAATACATGTTCATGTATCAGGCAATTGAATAACTGACTACTCTTCAAATAGTAAAATTTGAAAATTTAAGGAAGTTACTTTTTAAGTAATTTTTCATCCGGATGAGATTTTAAAGATTTCCTTGGTCTCAGTGATGGAATTACTGGTACACTTTTTTGTACTTGCTTAACTTCTTTTCCTCTGATATGCAAGAATTCTGGTGATTCCACCTTTAAAAAAATACAACATGTGCTGTTAAAAAGAGTTCCAAATGAGAGTTAGACATTCTCATATCTAATTTTCTATTTCATATTTAAACTGCTCATTTCTATGTACATTTTATAACAGAATACAAATCCTAAAGGTAAGATGTGTTTTTTAATTCATTCCTATATTTTATGTACAAACCTTCATCATATTTATTTACAATATTTTAAATTTATTACCTAAAATTAATAAAGGAGAAATACAATATGAACCCAGGGTCTCAGGCACACTCAGCAAACACTGTACCAGTCCAATATATCTCAGTCCAATATACTCTTTGTGATTGGTGTTTATCCTCATCCTTCCCCTCGACTGGAATTTTAATAGAATTTAGTTTTAGAATCTAGAGTCTGGAAGGACTTTTGGTTAGCACATGCTAAAAAAAAACACACTTTAATGCTTTATATTATTTTGAGCAATTTATCAAACTGTCCTTTTTACATTCATACTGTTTTCTATTTCTACAGCTTTGCAAAACCTAAATACATCCTTTTGAATGTGTATTTATGTGTGTTGTGCATATGTCCGTATGCATGTACTTATTATTCATGTGGATGTGCATGGATGTGTGCATATGCGTGGGGGGACAGAGGTTGAAGTCACATGCCTTCCTGCCTTCCTTGATGGCTTTTCACTTTATTTACTGAGGCAGAGTTTCTCACTTCAACCCAGAGCTCACCAATTTGGGTAGTTTAGTTAGGCAGTTTGCCCAGGAATTCCTTCCTTCTGCTTCCCAAATGCTGGAATTCCAGGTGGCCTGCCATGCTCACCCTGCATTTATGTGGGTGCTGGGATCCAACCTCTGGTCCTCAGGCTTGCATGAGAAGCACCATCTCCCCAGCTCCAAAACTCTAGGACATTCTATCTCACAAATAATTGCCTTTTAATAATTTTAAATATTGTTTCCCCAGATTTTCTAGAAATTTTGCATAATTTGTGATAATAATCCATGTGAAAAGTCTTCTCCTTACATTACTTTTGTTTTATGTGTGTATGTGTAGTGTGAATATGCATATTGATGTGTGAGGGAAGCGTGTGTGTACCTGCATGTGGAGGCTAGAAGTCAACCTCAGGCATCTTCCTCAAGCATTCTGCACCTTATTTACTGAGATAGCCTCTCTCAACGAATCCAGATGTCATTGATTCAGCTTTTCCAGTTAGCCAGATTGCTTCAAAGATCTGCCTGCCTCTGCCTCCTGAGTGCTGGGATTACAGGCAAAGACCACCACATCCAGCATTTCCATGAGTGTTGAGGATTCAAACACAATTCCCCATGTTTGTATAGCAAGTGCTTTACTGATGGACAGAGCAATCTCCTCAGCGCTTATTTTTTTGTTTTGTTCTGAGATTATGTTTGAATAAGTAAACAGTTGGATAAGAAAGAAAGGGGCACCAGATAAAGGGAAGTTCTATAATAAGTGCAAAATTTGGGCTTGATGGAATAAAAAGAAGCAATTTTCAAAGGAAATAATAAAGACTAATGAGAGGACAGCATTCTCTACATGCAGTTACTCTCTGAATTTCCTCCACAGTGGTCATCAACTTTGAACCTAGTCAGGAAGACAACTCGGATACACGTAAAGTCAGTCATCCTCTCTTTGAAACACTTCCACTTGGCAGCATTTTTGTTTGTTGCTATGTCATTGAGCCTAACAACTATCATCTACAAGTCTCAGTTCAAAGCTCAGGAGCCATGCAAGTACAGTCTAGCTCTCTTCCATTTGACGTATAGTCAAATACTTGAATAGAAGTGATTGCCCTTGGCCTGTTTTCCTCCTCCCAAATAAACATCGCTGTGCCCCTTCAACTCTATCTCACATGAGCAGGTCTTGAAGTCTCTAATTTGTCAGTCTCTCCTGGGGCCGGATTCCCAGATATGAACACAATATTTGAGTGTGATGGGATCAGGTCAATCAATTTGTCAACCAATGCAAACTATAATTGTATTAGTCTCTTCCTTTCACATTTGAAATATAAAACCCTAAGGTCATTCAAATTTGCTACTAATTCATCATCTATATAGTTGGTGCCTAAGAAGTGAAACCTTTCATACATTTATCCCAATGAAGTTTCATCTGAGCTCCAAGCAACTAAATTTCATAAAACACATTTTAAATGTTATCTGAAGACCAATAAGGAATTCTTCCATTCTGTATTTTCATCCAAATTGTTGAGAAGTATGTTGAGCTGGACTACATCACTCACCAGAGATTTGCATGCACTAATCATATATCCTTGGCATAACTCACTACAAACCCATCTAGCAGTTCACCTAAATTTAATCTCATCTAAAACACTGTTGGAAGGCTTCCATAAGTGGATTACTGAAATTCAGAGACTAGCAGTCACTCATTTGATTGAGTTTTCTGCAGACTGGTGTTAAATACTCTCTATCATAGCCTTGGCATGCAACCCCTACATTACTACAAGGTGGCACTGTCCTCATCATTTAACAATACAGAAATGCTCATTCTGGAACTTGTCTGTAGTCACACTTTCAGGGAAGTGGAGGAGAATTCTGCCCTCGGAAATCTGGCTCCAGAGCCTGTGATCTATCTGTGATTCTTGTGCTGAGCAGCATGCCTAGCATGTTTATGGTATTCAGTCTAATATTTTTTTCTAAAAGAAAAAAAAATAAGGTCAGTCTACCATGGTTTGAATCCATTCTCCAAGTATCACTTCTTCTCTTTAAGAGTTGAAACATGATTGCTTAAGTAAGCTATTTAGTGATGGAAATCTTCACCCTGAAAAGGTGAGAGTCAGATCTGAGCTGCCAGTCTCCAGGTTTCTGCACTGCACATTAGGGACAGACTTGGGCAGCCCTGCAGTAGCTCCTCTGAGCTGTGGCTGACAGAGCATCACCGTGCAAAGCCATTGCATGAGCCTATCGGTTCACATAGCTAAATTAACTCTTAAAATCTTTCTCAAATCTTGGGATTCAAGGTGTTTTTAAAAAACAAACTCTTCTTTCTAAGCTAAAGATCACTTTGTCAGACTTACTAAGAAGTGAGGCATGAGTTTATAGGTTTTTTGTCATATTTCTGTTTATTTAAAACCTCAACCTTTTTCCAAAAGAAAGCAGCTCTCTCATCTGTTGTTAGTATACCATCCATCCATGATGACAAGGTTGTCTTTCTTCACCTCCCACCCCAACTCACTTTGCACAAAACTAACATGAAAATCACCTGTTTTTGTTTTTAAAACTGTCACAAGACTCATTCTGGGTCTCAGACTTCTCGGTATAATTTTTAATAGCCACATGTTATTTTATGTTTACTTGTGATATGTATATTTTACTATTTTATTTATTTGCAAGCAGAGAGAGAGAGAGCGAGAGAGAGAGAAAAGAGAAACAGATTGAGAGTGGATACACCAGGGCCTTCAGATGTTGCTAACAAACCCAGATCCATACTCTACTTTGTGCATCTGGCTTTATGTGAGGCACTAGATAATCAAACCAGGGTTGTTAGGCTTTGCAAGCAAGTGCCTTAACCACTGAGCCATCTCTCCAGCCCATGATTAATATTTTTTCTTTCATCTTTTGTGTTTATTGTCAAAACTCGGAAGACAAAAGATTACTTGATTGTTTTATGATAAATTGAGGGGACTGACAATAAATCTCACACTTCGTAACATTTTTGTTGAGAATTTTGAGTCATATGATCAAATATATTTTATATGAATTTTTATATAAATTTTTTACTAATATTTTCTCTTTTAAAAAGATAGTCAGTCCTTCACTGTTGTGACATTCACTTCTTCACATAGTCACTTCATTACAATAAAGAGCTAAAAGAGGAGAAATGCAGGCAAGATTATTCAGGTTTTCTTTTTTGCTGAAGGAGGCCTTCCAGTGTGTATCTAAGTAGTTGAAGTTCTGCTGCACTCTCTTATCATAACTTGTGGCTATTTATTAGCTATGTGAGAAAGCCTTCTTGTCCCTGAAGTCTGTCCTGGCTTGCTGGAGTATATGGTTCCTCATTCCTGCACCAGTGATGCTACAGACTAACCTTATGGCCCGTATGCAGGATTAAAGTTCATAATAATAACTGACTTTGGAATGTTACTGCAGGTAAACAAGGATAAGTTTCTTTGTGGTGATGGTAGAATGCTTCACAGAAATATTTCTAGTCTTATTTTTGTAATATTTTTGATATGCCTACAATAGCCCACAATACAAACTATAAACCAAATTGATCAGACATTCTTTTCTATCCTTGAACCATCCCTGGTTTTGGTTTAGAGTCCTTTGAATACATTCTCCAAGTCTCTCTAGTCAAACCATTTGTCATGGTTTGATTCAAGTGTCCCCCACAAACGAATGTGTTCTGAATGATCAATCAATCCCCAGTTGGGTGGAGATGGCAGTTTGGGTATTAGAATCTCACTGGAGCTGTGTTTTGGGGTGTGGACTTATGGGTGTTATAAGCCAGCTTCCCCTTGCCAGTGTTTGGCACATCTTCCTGCTGCTGTTTGCAGTGTTGAGGTGGAGGTGATGTCCACCTCTCTGCTCATGCCATTACTTTCCCTGCCTTGATGGAGTCTCCCCTTGAATATGTAAGTCAAAATAAACCCATTCCTCCCAAACAGCTTTGGTTGAGTTATTTTCTGCAGCAACGAAAAGTTGACTACAACACCATTTTTCCCAAGTTGGTGATGGATGGACACACTACCCTTAGTCATTTTCATAGCAGAGAGGATGTTTGTTGTTTGTTTGATTTTCTTTTTCTCTTGGAGATAGGGTCTTGATACATAGCCAAAACTGGTCTAGCACTCAGATTCCTCCTTCAGCAGCCTCCTATATTTTAAGCCTGCTGGCATGTACCACTACGACAGGTTCCTCCTTATTGTACTATACCAGACATGCGACTTGCTGTCAAAGTGGGGAAAAGTAACAAAGCAATAAATAACAAAGATTTCGGGCTGGAGAGATTGCAGTGGTTAAGGCACTTGCCTCCAGTGCCTAAGGCCCGGGGTTCAATTCCCCAAGACCCACATAAACCAGACCCACAAGGTGGCAGCCCTGGCATGCTCTCTCTCTCTCTCTCTCTCTCTCTCTCTCTCTCTCTCTCTCTCTCTCTCTCTCTCTCTCACCTCTGCTTGAAAATGAATAAATAAAATATTTTTAAATGAAAAATAAAAAAATTAAAAAAAGATTTCAGAATTAGAAAAACTCAATCCAAATTATGCATCTACAACATAACTACACATTTGCACTCAGACAATTTTATGTATTTTCTTATGATTCAGATTTTCAACTATAAAATGAGGATAATAATAGGAATATTATTAAAATAAATATGTGAAACATGAGGGGTGAGGAGATGGCAAGCATAAGAATCTGAGTTCGAGTTCAAATCCCCAGCACCCACATCAAAGTCGAACTATGTAGCACACACCTATAACCCTGGGGAAGTGGTTACAGAGATTGCTAGTCTAGCTGTGTCAATGAGCTCCAGGTTCAGTGAGAGATCCTGTCTCCAAAAAATTAGGTGGGGCAAAATTGAAGAAGAAACCCAAGGTCAATGTCTGGCTGCCACTTGTACTTGCACCAACACACATATCCATATATCTGTATAAGATATAGAAAGGCAAACACATGTGTGTATAAAATTATTTAACAAATTGGCTGACACGTGGTAAATAATTGTTGCTACTTTTCAAAATAACTGCCTCTTTTAACCAAAAACAAACAAAATTGCATAATTTCATTATTTTATTTTGGTTTTTTCTTGAGTCAGGATCTCACTTGCCTCCTGAGTGTGGATATTATAGGTATGCCACCATAGCCAGCATGCACAATTTCTTAATATTTAATAGTGACCACAGCAGGTCAAAAGAGTTGACATTAGAAAACTTTTCAAAGAAGGGATTAAATTTCTTTTCATTTAAATCCATTTTGTTCTTTGACACACTAAATCACTAACCATTATCTCTTACGCTCACATTTAACTCTAACATCTCCATATTCAGCGAGAATAGAGAGACAAAGGTAGTGACCTCTCTGCCCCCCAGCCTAGTTGTCTCTAGATGCCTAAAGGAGGGGTTCACTTGGGGCAGCAGAGATTGACAAGTGGGCTCACTCAGCTTTGGCAGGCTTCATACTCCAAGATCCTACTTCAGAAAGACAGCATGGCTAGGGATGGGAACCATCAACCACAGGACAAGTCCCTTCTCATTGAAAGCAGTGGTGGATTATCCTCTGTCATTGAGATAGTGTCTCACGTAGCCCAGACTAGTCTGGAATTCCCTATGTAGCTAAGACTGTCCTTGAAATCCTGATCCTCTTGCTTCCACCACCCCCTTCGCAAGTTCTACCATGCATTCCCAGGTCAATAAAGTATTTTACGTGATGAACTTGGGAAAACAGGGCTTGAGGGCTAAAGAAAAGCCAGGAGATCGTTGCAGACTAATGAAGATACAAGGTCACCAGGATCCTGGCTAAGTACGATACGGGAAACTGGAAAAAATAAGAAATAAAGCTTGGGAAGAATCTAGACTTTAAGGATTGGCTGTATATAAAAGCCAAGGGAAAGTACAGCCCAGATTACAGTTAGGAGTCTGGGGGAAAGTTAAAAACCAAGTAATTGATAGTCAACTGGAATGAACCATAGTATAAACAAGAGGAGAGGGACAGACAGGAGGACTATTTATTCAAGAAGGAACAGCCCTCTCCCAAGTCTTCTGTCAGGTAGATTACGTCTGGTGATAATCACAGTGATGTGTTGGGGTTTTTGGAAAGAGGAATATTTGCTTTTATTTTTTTTTTAGGTCTTGTGAGGGTGCTAGGCAAGTTCTGTACCACTGAGTTATATTCCAAGCCTGGATTTTCAAAATTCCAGTTATATTTCTATCTGAAAATAAATTTATTCATTTATGTTAAAAAGAGACTGAACTCAGTTTTGAGTATCAAGTTAAATAATAGTAAGATGGTGTACAAATATGGCAAAAATTATCAAAATAACATATAAATGAAATCAATGCTGCAAATATTGTCACAAAAGGAGGATAGGAATAAACCTAAATGGGAAATTTATAAGTGCTGCCAAGTCCACCCAGTCCTGACCCCTGGATGACAGTCCTTGACACCCTTGCAATGATACCTAGAGGAAACCTGGTCAATTTCTGAAAGATCCCAAACACTCTTTCCTTGAAAATCTGTCTTTTTGTTTTCCCCAGAGGTACATTTATAGCTGATGCTAAAAGCCCTCAAAACCCATATGCTCTCTTTTTCTACATGGACAATTTGAATTTCCAATACCCCCTTTAAGGGTGGCACATACCTGCCATACCTTAGTTTTTTCTTGAGCCACTTCTGAACACTTGTACATCATCAATTGTCCTAATTCTAAGTGCTGTCAGTACAAATAGCAAGGGTATTTTGTTTACCTTTAAAGAAGTCCGTTTGACTATCTTTAAATCACTTTGGGGATATCCATCCTCCAGAGGTTTAACTACATCATCTGCTAGCTGAAATACTGGAACGTCTTGAAATTTCAACTCTACACTTTCTGCTTCCGAGCCTTTCCACTCTAATATATCCTCCTGTTCAACCTGGAAGGTACTCAACACAGCTTCAGGAGGTTCCTCGTTAATATTCTGCTGGAAAAGAGCACATGTACAAGATAATCATTTTAGCAGTCTTTCCAACTCTTCAGTTCTGCAACATGTGCTATTCCGCAAGATGGATATAGAAATGCTTGTTTGAAATTTAGCAGTGGTGGTAATTTTCCACTGCAGACCTTGAGAGAAAACTTCAAATTGACTTAAGACAGCATGAGAAAGCTGAGCATCACCCTAGAAAACACCGCTACTCCACAGTTGTTAGGTACAGAATGAAAGGAAACAGCCAGATTCCAATCTTACCTAATGCCACCAGTTCATGAGTCCAGCTAGGGTCCATTCTTCAAGCAGCACTTCTGGACAGGTTTTACTTCCATTATCCATCCCGTTAGCACTTAGCTCAGCAGAGTCCTGTTCAATGCTGAGGCTCTGTGGGCCTGAGAAATGGCTTTCCTTACACTGAGCTGCTCTTCCAAAAACTTACCTCAGCTCCCCAAGGAAGAGCTGAACCTTACCTCAGGACAACCACAGGAGAGTACAACTTCATCTGAAGTCCCAATAAAGATATTCACAAAATGTCACACACCTGTTTTGTGTTTTAAAGTATCTTGTTGGATTACATTTGTATGTAACCAGATCCTTAAAAAAGTATTTGGGGGGGCTATAATTTGGATATTAGTCAATTTTAAACAAAGATTGTCTGGGATTATGAGCCATTGGCAGTTAAAATATCACTACCTCAGTCAAACAAATGATAAAACTAATCTGACATAAATACAAGTCTGAATTATAAAGAATGACTTTACAATTATACCATTTTATTCTTTATTATTTGCTAATAGGTAAAATAAAAGGTAAAACACAACAAACAGTGTCAAATACTGAAAAGCTTCTTTGTTATGCAAGAAATAAATGGGCCAAGAAATTTATAAAATGAAACATTAACCTTTAGCTTACATTTTTATATAGCTATTGGTTGCGGTGTGAGATTAATGGTGTTTAAACCAGCAGACATTGAATCCATGTTCAGGAACTGTCAATAGGTGGATGTATGATCTTGATCCAGGTACTTAACTCATTCTCTTCATTTGTAAAAATAAAAAGGGGGCTGATAGCATCCTTCTCATAGAATGTCAAAGTAGATATACTAGCTAAATACAATGGCATGTGTTCTGCTTCTATAGACAGCTCATTTGTTTGGTTTGGATGTTGTCAATCATTATTTTCTTTTGACTTTCTCTGCTTTGTTTCTTCCACATTGTCAAATAGGGCATAGGTATGGGGCCTGATAAATGGATATAAAAACCGGGCAATGGTTGCTCTCCAGCTGCAATTTCTCCTTCAGAACCCTGCCCAGCCTGAACTCTTCTACCACCACACCCTTCCTAGCCCACTGCTGTCCTGTGCCCTGCCTCCATGTCAGCAAAGAACACCTCATAATCTTGTCTGCTAACAGATTAAAAAGTGTAGCTATCTAATTTTAATACTCAAAATGGCTTCATGAAGTAGCAACTATATGTAACTCCACTTTGTGGACGAGGGTACTTAGATTTAAGTATTTTTGCCAAAATCAGACTTTGAATAAGTTAGCAAAGGTTTGTTCAAACCTAGATAACCTAATTCTAAAGTGTGCCCTCTGTACCTGTGTCTCTAGCCACATATACCTGACCATCTGGGACCCTTCCAGGAGAGCTACAATGTCAAAAGTCCTTTCACTAAATGAAGGAGAAGCAGTGGTGGGTAAACAGTGAACCAATATTTCTAAAATGATTAACATGAGATTATAAAATCATCCAGTGAAAACATAGCTCACAGACAGCAAGATAGATAAATTTACTGTAATTGTGTGTAACTAGTTCATATATCTGGTTTCTGAATCCATGTTGGAACTAATTTTTAAGCACCACTAAAAGAATTATGGTGCACTAACAAAGAATGTCCATAATTATGTTGAAAGACTCTTAAAATATGATGGACAGAGCTGGGGAGATGGCTCAGCATTTAAAGGTGCTTGCCTGCAAAGCCTACCATCCCAGGTTTGATTCCCCAGTACCCATGTAAACCCATATACAAAGTGACACATGCATCTGGAGTTCATCTGCCCTAGCATGCACTTTCTCATCCTCATTTGTTCTCTTTCTCTCTCAGTTTTATCTTATTTTTTTATTTATTTATTTATTTATTTATTTATTTATTTATTTGAAAGAAAGACAGAGAGAGAGAGAGAAAGAGAGAAAATGGGAGCACCAGGGCTTCTTGCCATTACAGACACACTTCAGATGCATATGTCACTTTGTGTCTCTGGCTTTAATGGGTACTGGGGAATTGAACCTGAACCATCAGGCTTTGCAAGCAAGGGCTTTTAACTGCTGAGTCATCATCTTTCCAGCCCTCACTTTCCAATCTGCATGACCCAGATGTACTTAATATACTTCACCAAAAGAACATATTGCAATAGATTGAGTGCAAAAGCACATGTAAGAAACCAGCTCTGTATCAAGCCAAATATCAATTTGGAGGAAAAAAAAAGTCATCCTACTCTTGTCACTCAAATTTTTGTGTATATTTTCCTTAAAAAAAGTTAATATGTAATTGGCTTAATATTGTTCTTTTAAATGAATTAGCACTAAATTTTTCTCAGTTTTCATTTCCAATAGATAAAAAATTAGTTGATATAACTCACACAACCAAGGGCTCCTTGAAATAATTTTTAAGTGTACAAAGGCATCCTGAGACTAAAAAATTTGAGTCCTTCAAAACTTTAACAACTTCTTTTAGTAGTGGCTCATTCATCTTTACTTTTTCAAATACCTAGCACATTGTAGACATTCTGCAATGACTATTCATATATATATATATATATATATATATATATATATGCATGCCATGGTTTGATCCAGGAGTCCCCTAAAAACTAATTAACAAATTAATGTGTTCTGATTGATAGATCCTCAGCTGATGGCAGTTTGGGGTTTACAACCTCACTGGAGCTGTGTTGTTGGGGGCAGGCTTCTGGGGATTATAAACCAGCTTCCCCTTGCCAGTGTTTGCCACACCTTCCTGCCACTATATGCAGTGCTGTGGCAGAGGTGATGTCCACCCCTCTGCTCATACCATCGTTTTCCCTGCCAGGATGGAGTCTCCCCTTGAGTCTGTAAGCCAAATAAACCCATTCCTCAACAAGCCGTTTTTGCTTGGGTTCTTTCTGCGCAGCAACAGAGCAAGTTGTTGACTGCAGGAGTTTTGGTACCAGAGAGCCGGGTCATCTGTTGCTGCTAGAACCCTGATCTTGTGGCTTTGGGCTTTTGGAAGTGAGATGCAGGAGGAATGTGGAAGGATTTGAAATTTCGACCTAAGAGATGCCTTGCAGTGCTGTGAGTTCAGCTTGATGGACCATTCTGATCAGAGTTAAAAGACATGAATGCAGCAAGAAGACTGTGAGGTTTGACTGTGAGGGTGAGAAAGAACTTTGTCAGGACTGTGCCAGAAGCAGTTTGTGTGAAAGGCTTGCTGCATTATGCCTGCCTGTGTCCTAAGAAGTTGTGCAGGATTGCTTTGCATGGAAATGCATTGTTGTGAGCAGATGGAGATGGCACAGAAAGAAAAGATATCTTTGGGCCAAAACTGCTGACTGTTCAGCTGCAATTGTTTGAGAGATTACAACCATTGAGATTGGGCCAGCTCATCTGCAAGGAGCCTGAATGCTTTGTCTTCCCATCCCCAACCCCCCTCCACCCATTAACAAATTTGTAGCCCACCTGGCTCTGTGGAGCAGAACAAATGCAGGAAGAGAAGGTCATTGGATTCGCAACACAGTTTTGTTTTTGAAAAATGGCCATCGGCAATGTGAAGCAGGTGTTCTAGGTTGCCTGCCTGGAGGCCTGATGGAGCCATGAGGATGAACTGTGGGTTGCAATGGAGACCCAAAGAATTCCAGGACTATGGATGGCTGCCAAGGCAAGCTGCCAGCACCAGATGAAGTTTTCCCAGACTGGATCTCCAAGAAACTTATTACTAATTAGAATTGTCAGACTTGGAGTTAAGAGTTAGATGTTACCCTGCTTCTTTTAAATCTTGTATTGGTTAACTCTGTTTTTGCCATGCCTCATGTTATCCTTTGCAGTGTGAATGTTCTGTGCCATTATGGGATTATTTTTTGGTATTATGGCTCAATTGAAATCTGTGGAGACTTAAGAGTTAAGCAGAACACATTGTATTTACATTATGTATGATAATTAGTTTGTAGGGGCCAGGGGCGAACTGGCACGGTTTGATCCAGGTGTCCCCCACAAACAAATGAATGTGTTCTGATTGATAGATCCTCAGCTGATGGCAGTTTGGGATTTACAACCTCCTTGAGCTGTGTTGTTGGGAGCAGGCTTCTGGGGATTATAAACCAGCTTCCCCTTTCCAATGTCTGGCACACCTTCCTGCCACTGTTTGCAGTGCTGTGGCAGAGATAATGTCCATAATCAAGTCTCTCCTTGAGTCCATAAGCCAAATAAACCCATTCTTCCACAAGTGGTTTTTGCTTGGTGTTATAGTCAGCTTTCTAGTTGCTGTGCAGAAAGAACCCAAACAAAAGCAGCTTGTGGAGGAATGGGTTTATTTGGCTTATAGACTCAAGGGAGATTCCATCCTGGCAGAGAAAATGATGGCATGAACAGAGGGGTGGACATCACCTCAGCCACAGCACTGGAAACAGCAGCAGGAAAGTATGCCAAACACTGGCAAGGGGAAGCTGGCTTATAAGGCTTATAACCCCCATAAGCCCGCCCCCAACAACACAGCCCCATCGAGGTTGTAAAATCCAAATTTCCATCAACTGAGGATCGATTACCCAGAATACATTCATTTGTTTGTGGGGGACACCTGGATCAAACCATGACAGTCCACCCTTGGCCCCCACAAACTAATAATCATACATGATGTAAATACAATGAGTGCAGGTCAACTCTTAAGTCCCCACAGCTTTCAACTGAGCCATAATACCAAAAATAAACCTGTAATGGCATAGAACATTCACACTGCAAAACATGAGCCACAGCAAAAAAAGATTGAACCAATATAAGATCTAAAACAAATAGGGCACCATCAATCTCTAACTCCAAGTTCAATGATTCTAACCACTAACAAGTCTCTTGGAGATCCAATTCTGCCCCTCCAGCTCGGCTATTCACAGTCCTGGAAAACTTCTTCTGAGCTGGCAGCTTGCCTTGGCAGCCATCCATAGTCCTGGCATCTTATTGGGTCTCCATTGCGACCCACAGTTCATCCTCATGGCTCCATCGGGCTCCATGCAGGCAATCTAGTAAACCTGCTTCACACTGCTGATGGCCATTTTTCAAAAACAAAACTGTGTTGCAAATCCAATGACTCTCTCTTCTTGCATTTGTTATATTCCACAGAACCAGGTGGGCTGCCAACTTGTTGATCCAGGGGGGAACAGAGAATTCAGGCCCCTTACTTCAAAGAATCTATATTCTTCCTGTTGTTCCAATGCAGACCAGCTGGCCCAATCTCGATGGTTGTAATTAATCCCTGAAACAATTGCAGGTGAATGGGCAGCAGTTTTGACCCAAAGATCTTTCTGTGACATCTCCATCTGCTCACACCAATCGATCTTTACGTAAAACAACCCTGCACAAGTTCTCAAGACACAGGCAGGCAGAACTCAGCAAGCCTCTCACACAAACTGCTTCTGGCAAAGTCCTGACAAAGTTCTTTCTCACCCTAGTAAGCCAAACCCCACAGTCCATAGTTCTTCAACTCTGACCAGAATGGTCCATGAAGCTGTGCTCATAGCACTGCGAGGTATCTCTTAGGACAAGATTTCAAATCCTTCCATATTCCTCCTGCAGATCACTTCCAAAAGGTCCAAAGCCACAGAATCAAGGTGCCAGCAGCAACAGATGACCCACATCCTGGTACCAAAACTGTTGTAGTCAGCTTTGTAGTTGCTGTGAGAAAAGAACTCAAACAAAAGCGGCTTGTGGAGGAATGGGTTTATTTGGCTTATGGGCTCAAGGGAAGACTCCATCCTGGCAGGGAAAATGATGGCATGAACAGAGGGGTGGACATCACCTTAGCCACAGCACTGGAAACAGTGGCAGGAAGGTGTGCAAAACACTAGCAAGGGGAAGCTGGTTTATAACCCCCAAAAGCCCGCCCCCAACAACACAGCCCCATCGAGGTTGTAAAATCCAAACTTCCATCAGCTGAGGATCGATTACCCAGAATACATTCATTTGTTTGTGGGGGACACCTGGATCAAATCATGACACTTGGGTTCTTTCTGCACAGCAACTAGAAAACTGACTACAACAATAGTTGTCTCTCTCTCTCTCTTTCTCTCTCTCTCTCTCTCTCTCTCTCTCTCTCTCTATATATATATATATATATATATATATATATATATATATATATACGTATATATATATGTATATATATACTCTAAATTAGTCAACTTCATTCATATCAAATAAAATGCTCATTATATAATACCAAAAAAGAGGAATTAATGAATGAATAATTTCACTTGTGAATGTAGTATGAGAGAAAATCACTCACCACAGTGGTTGAAAAAATGTTAAATTCAAAATACCTTTGAGTACTAAAATATTTCTAGTAATAATACTCTTTTTGTTTTTATTTGAAATACATTTTATTTTATAATAATTTTACACATAAAAATGCAAAGCATGGAGGGTTTTTGTAATCCTTCTCTATTTCCCCTAATATTACTATTTTTCCTTATTGTGGCATTGGTTCATAAATACATACTAAACTCTGGATGTCATCAAGATATTACTGGTTTTCCTTAACCTAATATGCTCCTCTTATTACATCACAGCTGGGGTCCACTATATCTATAATGTAATTGGTCATGTTAACTTTGATCATGGGATACAGTAGTGTTTGCCATGGTTCTTCACAGTAAAATTTCTATCCCCCCACCAAGTTCTATATTTTGGAAACAAACCACTATGTTTAACCTATACCTCAAAGAGATGCAAAGTCTAACTTCCTCCTTTTGTAAGGAACAGTATTGATATCGGCTGCTTGGAATTCTTCTGTATGCAAGATTTATCTCCTCCCTCATTTATTTATATCAGTGTGGACTCGTGTATACTTATTTTATCATTTGGGTTATAATCCAATATCATGTTACTTATTTTATAGCTCAAAAATTTCCAGTTTTGGGCTCTATAAATTCTTTTAGTTTGGCTTTTGTGTCCCTTTCACATAATGTTATCTTTTAATTTTCTGATAATTTTTCACATTCTAGCACTTCAAGATATTCCAAGCTCACTTAAATGTTCCCTATGGTGCCAATAAAGTCAGTCATTTCAACAAGGAAATGCTCCTATTATAAAGGAAACAAGTTGCCTCAAAGACCTCTCTGCCTGTAACACTGTGGTGCTCATAAGTGAGACTGTCCTGTGCAGAGGCAGGGTTCCAGGCCTTCCTCCTGCGGTGGGAGATGATGACCAGTGTTGCCCATACAAATCCCAGCTCAAGAAGTACCAATGGAAGATTCTAGGGCATTCTAAGGACAGGTAAGACAGATACTAGAATTCTTATGTTGGGTAAAGTATAAGATCCAGAATAGCAGGTCTGAAATGAATAATACTATAGAGAAGCATTTCTTCCATGCCCAGGTATGAGGTATTCCACCTATAACAAAGTTGTTTGCTCCCTCATAAAAAGCCAGAAGAGGGACACAGTCTTGACTAGATGCCTGTGGACTGTGCTATGAGGCAGCTACCCTATAAATCTTAAGCCACAGAAGCACTATGGTAAAATTTCACAGGTGATTTATTCCCTTATGACAATAATCACTGTCAAGAGCCACCAGTGCCAGGAAATGCTGGGTCCTGAGGGAAGTGACAAGGAACACAAAGGCGATAAGAGATCATCTCAACTAGAAGTATCTCACATTCTAGAAGTTCTACCATTTGTGACAACCTTCACAGTCCAGGACCCAAGGCTCCTTGAAAAGAGACCAATATGCTTTCTGAATGAAGTATGATCTTAGTTTTTATGAATATGTGGTCATTTTTTTCAAGATTAGAAATGCTTTGTATGTGACAAATCCCAGGCAAATCAATGATCATAAGCCCTTTTATGTAAATATGGATTTATTTTCATTAATTAACTTTTATTTCATTTAATAAATACTTTTAATTTAATTTAAATGAAAACTTCCTACTGGCAGAGAAAATGTTCCAGATTACTTTGAACTTCATAATTATTTTACCAATGGTGGACAAAAGAGAAGCTTTATTTCTGAAACTTTTGTTGACAACTGTCCATAGTTGTAAGCAAAATTTTCACCTCGTCAGTGCTTTTAACAATTCTAGCTAAATACAGAATGAAGTGCTGTTTTCTCAGAGGTTAATAATTTTGAATTGAATATCCAGCTATCTTATGGACTTTAATGGCTCAAACCAAGACCAATGTTAAAACTTTTCCTTCTGAAAAGAGCTTGGTGATCATGTAGAAGGTCCCTTAGAGCCAAGCACAATGAGCCAAGGAGCTAAGACTACCCATGTGTCTTTGGAGTAGATATAGTTAACACACTTCTAAAATGACATATTAAAATTATTCTCACACTCAATAAACAGCTACTAGAGATAGACTATTATTTTAATATAAGCAAGGATGATTTTTATAAGAGACATTACCGTTTGAGTTTCCTCAACACTTATCTGTAGTCCTGGTTCTGCTTCAATCTGAGGTGTTTCTAGTTGTGCCTGAGATGGTCTGAGGTACATTTGTTCTATCAAAGAAATGTCCTTGAAGAGAGAAATAGAAACAAAGTAATGACAGCATTTAAAATCACTGAAGTATGTTATTTGATATAATAAAACACCAGTTAATCAACATAAAAAATAAGAAATACATAAGAGAAATATAAAGCAACCAATAATATTCAGAAAATGAGCAATATGAAAAAGAAACATTAAAAATATTTTTATCTATTCTTCCTATTTTGTGGCATTTTACATGGTTATTGGTATAAATATAATATTTAGTAAGGCAATTATTTAATATATTTGCTATTGTAAAAACTAATCAGATACTATAAGATACTGCATAAGAAAATTAAAATAAAATTTTAATTTAATATTATAAGGAACAAAAAGGAATAAACACTTTTTAAACTTCACTGAATAAAATTGCTGATGCTACTTTTACTAATGCAAGTTATAATGACATACTCTCTAGTCAGCGAAGGTGACAAGAAGACAGGACACTGAAATGATTAACAATAAATCAGAGACCCTGGTTGAATCTGAATTTAAATCTTCAGATCAAGCATCTGTGGGCAATTAAATTTGCTTGCTTACAGCCTAGTTTTATCATCCATAATCTAGGTAATCTTCTACATAATTTTTAAGGCCCGTTTCTCATCTTTTAGTAGTATCAGTAGCAAAATATGAACACCCTTGCAATTTAAAAGACTTATTTTCCTTCTTTTTTTGTTAACTCAGTTCAATGGCTTCTATTTGTACTTGCCTATTATTAATAATTATGAAACTAGTCAAGGTGGAAAAACTATTTTTAGGACTATACAAAAGGCAATACAGGACTTTGAAGACTGAGAAAATAGAAGGACAAAGCCATACTGTCTTTAGATTTCTGCAAGACACAACTTACATACCATAACAGAAAAGAGAAGCCAAACAGATCCTAGACATCTGATGTTGAAGCAAAAGAGACAAGAGGAGAAGGTAGAGTGGCAAAAACTTGTAAGGCACCATATGGAGATGACAGTAGAAGAAACGAGCTCTGGGAAAGTGCACTGAAATGTGTATAGAGGTGTCAAGTCTACAGCTGAAGACCAATCTGCTTGTGCAATTGTGGAATACCTTTTCAATGAGTAAAGCCTAAAATATTCATTGTCATCAAGAAACAACTATTTTTTCTCAAATATATGTTTATTGTCCATAATGTGTTACATTATTCAGTGGACAAACAATGAGTTGTTATCCCCAATTCCCCAATGCCCCCCCAACCCCAATCAGCTGGATATCCTCCTCCTTGTACCGTCTGGATCAGTCCTTATGGCAGGGGACCCTGGATAGCCTAGTACTCAGCCCAGTCCTCCTAGCCCCAGTGTGTTGTTGCTGAAGAGTGCCATGCCTCTGGATAGTCTCCCCCACCATGGCTCTTACAATCTTTCCACCCCTCTTCCGCATAGTTCCCTGAGTCGTGGTGGATGAGTATTAAGGCTGCTTTAAGATCGTGAGTTTAGGGGTCTTTGTGTTGAAGATCATTGGTTTCTGTCTCACTGGCTTATCCTGTGTAGACTGAATGTCTGTGGCTGTGGGTCCCTCGTTCCTCCTGTCATTCTCTGTGGGGTTCCATATGGATCCTCCATGTTATGACTGTGGTGGCTCCTCTCTTGCCAGAATCTCAGGTATCGGCCCACGGTCGGTTGGTAGGGTTAGATGGGCCCCAGCTCTCTCGCTGCCTCCCGAAAAATATAAGCACAATCTCCATCGGAGAGTGTGATCAATGTAGGTTAACAAATATACACATTTCTGGTTTACCTAGATTCTATTTTTAGTAGCCTCCCCATCAATCGCTCCCATAGTGCATCTTGTCTTGGGAGCCCAAGAGTACAGGATCCGGTGACTATCGCCCTGAATCCCAAGTTCCAGACAAGGGGTCCCCCTCGCTAAGTGGAAAATTGGCCGAATTTGAAAGCTGTTGAGTGTCTGTCTCCCCCAGGCCCAGGCTCCTCCATTGCACAAGTGCTCCTTTCTTGGTTTGCTGTTCTCTCCCAGTAGGGGGTGTGGTCAGCCTACTTATGACCTCAGATTGTGTTTTGTGTCAGTGGTCTCTGTTTACTCCAGCTGTTGTTGATCATTTTCTCCTGGCAGCCTGTGCAGTGCCTTCCAGCACTACACTAACTGCCTTCTGGGGGCTGGATACCATTCCGGACGTTCAAGGGTGTGGTTTCTTCAGTAACAGGGTTTTGCCTCAGGCCTGGTGAGGGCACTCAAGAGCTTTGACAGAATTCTGTCTTGTTGTTGGATTCTCATGAGTTGCTTTGGTCAACAGCTCAGTGAGGGAAGGAACCAGTGGTTGGAACCAGGGGTTGTCAGGCTGGTCTAATTAATCACAGGCTTAAACTCTGTCCCCTACTATTACTCATGGTCCCTCTTGCCAGGCGACGCTCACTACTTTCTCAATAGGTTACAGTATGCTCATAAGGATTTTATGTTTTTGAACCTAATATGGTTTACCCTCATGTTTAAGCCATTCCCCTCCCCCCATCCCTTACCCCTCATTCATAACCTTTCACTTCTTACTACTAGTCTGCATAAAGAACACGGTTATCCTTGTTAAGGACCACATATGAAGGAGAATATGCGGCGTCCGATTCTCTGTTCTTTTGAGTGTTCGCTTAGTAAGATCTGCTCGAAGTCAGACCATTTTTTCCTAAATTTCGATATGTCATTTTTCCTTTCAGCTGAGTAAAATTCCATCGTGTAAATATACCACAGTTTCTCTGTCCATTCCTCCATGGATGGGCATTTGGGTTGATTCCAATACTTGGCTATTATGAATTGAGCTGCTATAAATATA
>PVHP010012784.1:0-33367 GCA_004024765.1 Zapus hudsonius
GTGTGGGTATGCATTTACCATGGTGCACATGTGGAGGTCAGAGCACAACTTTGGGTGTTGGTCCTTAGCTTGTTTGAGGGTCTCTTATTCATCTCTACATATGCCCGGCTGGCTGGCCCAAGAGCTTCTGGGGATTCCTCTCTTCATGTCCTACTGTGACATGAGAGATGGAGACAGGAGAATCCCTGATATACAGATGATTCTTGTAGCAGGGCTAAGCTTATCAGGGCTATCTCTACTCAAGGTCACAGGCTACCTCTGGGTCAGGATTAGCTAATCTCCTTGGGCACCAGTCTTCCCTCTCTACACACCTCTGTTAGTTTTGGGCTCCAGCAGGATTTTATTACTTCCTACCTGATTCTCAGCATTCCCACAGAGACACACTTTTGCCCATGAATGGCTGTGCAATCATCCCAGCTGTTAGAAAATATGATTATGCGATTTTGCTGACTTCACCACCTCATGTCTTTCTCGGTCATCTTGAAACATCTTTCCCCTTTGACCAGAGATTTCCCAAGAATGTGTCATCACCTAGCAAAGGGCTAGATTATTGTCATCATTTTTGGCTTTAGGTCCTAAATTGTTTTTTCACTGGAAAAGCAAAACTTGTACCGGATGTAGCTGAGAAAATCTGTGAGTGTGGGCTGCCTCTCATGGTTTAGCATTACTTTCACCTAATATAGCTGAGAAAATGCACCAGGGTGGGCTGCCTGTTATGGCTCAGCATTGGTTTACTTAGGCTGTCACCAGCACTCACAGCCTTCATCTGTGCCGTTCTCAGAAGACATGTCCCACTTTTAAAGAAAAAGCATAAACACACATGTCCCACTTTTAAAGAGATAGCATAAACCTTGGAACTGGGAACAGAACAATATGCAATTTTGCATTTGAAATTAGTTTAAATATGGATTGCCATACAGATTCTCGAAAGAAGAGAGGTTAGTGGTCCTTGAGACAGGAGATTCCAGCTGGGATTAGAAGATAATTTACAGGTCGGTAGTTTATTCCTGATCCTTAGAGATGGGACACTCAAAGTCCAATTTAGTAAAATAACTTGTTGCATTATCATCTAGACTTATCATTAGAGTTCAGGGAACTCTTGTTATGGAAAACTGAGATATGGTACCAGAGATTGAGTGGAGAATCATAAAATTTATTCATATCCATATAGACTCAGGGAAATAACTTCCAAAGCCTGAGTACTGAGCTCTGATAACTCAGAGGTTTTTATAGACAATATGGCAGGCAGTTTGACATCATCGTGAATTCTTTACACTATTGGTGGGGTACAAATTTCTAAGGTCACAAGATTTGGAGGCACAGATGAAAATTCCTTAGCAATAAATCAGTGATAAGAAAGTAGAAATGTAGATCAGAAAGCTGTTTGCTCAGGAGTGTTGTGTCTGGGGCTGCACTAACCTGATGCAAGCAGGTGCAGCTGCGTAGATAGGGAGGAGACTCAGGGTCGCGCTGTCTCCCTGGTAAAGCTTGGACAAGAGACACTGTGTTTTAGAGCATCATCTGGGTCTCATTTCTTTGTTCAGTTTCTTCTACCACAAGGTCTTCTTACTCCTGGAATAATGCTCGATTTTTATACAACTATGGTTCCTGGGTCTTTCAGGGATAGAATGCTGGCAGATATTTTCCTTGAGATCTAAAATTTTGCCATCCAGAAAAATAAATTAATATGGAGAAATTTACTAAGGCTTTTTGTTCCTATACTTAATGTGATGGTTAATTTCTGTGTCAATTTGACTGGGTCACAGGCCCACATATGTGGTCAAACATTATTCTGGATGTTTTTGTGAGGCTGTTTTCATCTGAAATTAACATTTAAATCAGTAGACTTTGGTAAAACAAATTGCCCTTAATAATGTGTGTGGGCCTCATCTAATCACCTAAAAGCCTGAATAAACAAAAGACTGACTTTCTCTAAGCAAGAGAAAAATTTTGCTGTTTGGACATGAAATTCAACATTGAAGTTTTCCTGGGTCTTCACTTTGATGGTCCATCTGGCTGATTTTGCACTTGTCTGTCTCCATAGTCATATGAGACTTAAGAGCTCTCTCTTTCTCTCTCCTCTCCCTTATCTATACGTTCCCCCTATTGCTTCTACTTCCCTAGAGAACTCTGACTAACATAGTGAAGCATTTGTTTTTCTAATACAGTATTTGGAATTTAAATATTTGTACCCAGAGAGTATCTTGTCTGATGTTTTGGATAATCATGTGCTATTATCTATCTCTTTAATGTTCTGTAAATACAAAAATGTCTCTCTTTTATTTTGGTTCTAAAGAGAACTTTAAAAATGATGCCCCATAGCTATTCACATAATATGCTCTATAGTTACGCCTAATAGACTCCTGATGTATCTTCATCTAACTAGGAGACCAGTGCTGCTGGCTGTACTTGTTACAGGGTCAGGTAACTTTTTGGTTCAGGTGCCAGAGAAAGCAAGCCAGCCCAGAGCAATTCTGTTTTCAATGTTAATAGCTACTATCTTGTCAAGTTCGCTATCCAGTTTTCCCAAGGTACTTCCCAATGACCTGGATCCTGATTGTTTTGAACTAGTGATTCTATCTCCTTGAATTTGGGCCAGATTTATTCTGCTTTGATTAACAGAATATAGCAAAACTTATGTTGCATGAGCTACACCCCCCACACTACTGTGTAGCAGATTCCTCCAAATTTAAAGAGCCTCTCCTGAAGTGAGGAAGGAGGCTCTGATTTAGGAAGTCAAGTTGAAGACCTGAAATTTAAAGGACAACTTCACATTTCTGGTGCAAAGTACCTGACCAAAAGCAGCTTGTAGGAGGAAAGGGTTTATTTTGGCTTATAGACTCAAGGGGAAGCTCCATGATGGCAGGGAAAAGTATGGCATGAGCAGAGGCTGGACAACACCTTCTGGCCAATATCAGGTGGACAATAGCAGCAGGAGAGTGTGCCAAACACTGGCAAGGGGAAGCTGGTTTATAGCCCCCATAAGCCTGGCCCCACAAAGTATTGCTTACAGGGGGCTCCAATTTCCAAATTGCTACCAGCTGGGGATCTAGCATTTGGATCACAAAATTTATGGGGACACCTGAATCAAATAAGCACAGTTTGTTACTTAGAAACTGAAACAATTCTTGGGGTGGGGGACAAAGAGGGAGGAAGTTCTGGAGACTCAGGAAATCAACATGTTTGGGAAAGGGTTGTAAGACCCCCTCCCTTTGAAACATCTATTGCAACCACTCACCCTGCTCTGCAAGTCACCCCAACAAACTCACTGGCTCACCAAAACTGGTTTTGTTGTAATCATCCTTTGGTTTGTCTGTGTCTTCTCTGTGGGAGAAGATGTCTGTTTGTGTTGCCCCAGGGGAAAAAATTCCTTTGTTAGGAGGCACTTTTAACCTACTTTCTGTTAATGTTTTCCTTACATCCTCCTATAGAGAGAATAGTTTACTGTAGGATAGACAGCAACTGACAAGCTGAGATGCTCCATGAATGGAGAGAAATCCATCTCAAAGCAGCTCAAGTCAATACAGAATTTTATTTGATGGCTTTGTATACCAGAGGATGGGAGACCATGAAGAGGCAAAGCAAGACGCTCCAGATAGTAGCGAGAGAAAGCAGCTAAACAGTGTGGGAAAGTTGAAGCTTAAAAGGTCACAAGACTACTAACCAAGGTCAAAGAAGCAGTAAACATCTGCTGTGGGGCCCTGCTAAGAGACATGGAGGATATAGGGTTTTGCTGAGACCGGAAGGCATCCAGGACTGTCTCCTTCTGTTAAGGAAGTCGAGATGAGTCTGAGGCCCCCATAAATCTCAAGCATATCCTGGACCCTCCAGCCTCCAGGCAGGCCACAATTGTGCCCTGAGATAAGCAGGCAATTCAAGGCCTAAACTCAGTCCAGCTGTAATAACAAACCTAAACAATAACAGTGCCTCTGCAGCTATCACCATTCTATACATGTCTAGAGTCACGTAGAAAGCCCCCTCAACTTATCTATGCAAACTAGGCATCCACAGGCTACAATCCACTCATGAGACGTCCACAGACTACCATGCCCCTACCAATCCCCTTGCTGCCTATGCCCCTACCTCTGCCTTTTCCTCTATATAAACAACTTTTATCTATTCAATAAACCATCTCTCCACTGCAGTTGTATCTCGAGAGTCATATCTCTCGTTGGCTCACAGCTATTCCAAGTCTCTGTTCTCCCAGCTCTGTGGACAAACAGGGAGTTGATGCGTGCGTTCCACTAAGACATGGAACTACAATCTGCTATGCTCAGGGGCAGCAGTAGAGAGAGGGAGGTTGGGGTGGGAGTACGGCTTGGGGATCTACTCAGACCAGTCCAGCTTCCTCCAAGTTGTGTAGTGAGCTCCAGAGACACAGCTTCCATGAGTCATCACCTGCCTATGCTGGGGGGAGCTTTTTGTTGATTCGGTTGCTTTCCAGTCATCTGTGTTCCTGTAAATAATCCCTCTCCTGTGCTCTGTAAGTAACTCCCAACAAACTCATAAGTTCATCAAAATTGGATTTTGGTATAATCGCTCTTTGATCTGTCATTTGTGCTTTCCCTACCTGGGGTGAATAGATATGTGTTTGTGTCTCCCCAGAGAAAAAGTTTTCACAAAGCAACAGAGCTACAAAAAAAAAAAGAATGATTACTTAAAGCAATTTGTGTTTGATGATAAGTAATATTCTCAAGTAGAAGGTGACTAAGATGGCATCTCACAGTAAGAATCTTCAGCTATGAAGGCCCAGGTTTTCTTCTTGATTTATGATCTGGTAACTGTCAAGTAAGGGTTGACTACACGTAGTCACAATTTTTCCCCCTTAAATACATGACATGTTGATGGATTTCATTGTTTTGTATTTCTACTCTAGTTATATGTCAGGAAAATTTTCTTAATATTGACCATAGTTAGGCTCTCTCTTTTGTTAGCTTGTGGAGATTTTAGTGGTAATTAGAGAAAGATTTAATAATTTTATATGGATATGGGCTCTAGTATCTTAGGTAAATATTTATGTAGATTCAAATTCAATCAAACAAATATTGGAATAGAAAAATCCACATTGCTGTATACTAACACACTATAGAAATCTAGAATTTAAGTTCAGGCAGGAAGTTCAATAATTCTGTTTTATGAAAATCACTCAATATCTATGATTTTAATTGTTGTGATAAGAATTATGTCAACACCTATGATAAATCTTTCACTAGATATATTGATTACTTTAGAAATCCCAGGAAAGTGACAAACATATGGATATTTCTGTAGATAGTTCAGGTAGAATGGTATAGTGTCCTGCAAAATTAGCTTATATTTAAAGGATTTATATAACATTTTTTCTTAGAGATATTAAAAAGTAGATCTTAAGTTACATAGTGACTAAGAAATCAGTCTTTGGAATTAGACTCAGAGTTAAAACTTACTTATATTGCTTACAGTCTCTAGAGCCCTAGGCAGATTAGGTTACCTCATTGTGTCTTAGTTCCTACATCTGTAAAATAGGGATGAAAATAAGACCTATCCTTGTCTCCCTCCTTCCCTCCCCTTCCCTTCCCTTCCCTTCTTCCTTCTTTCGTTCTTGGGAAAACACATACTTCTCAAATAATAGTCACTCAAAAGTTTATACTGTAGCTCCTCTTTACTTCTTTGCTACCAAGATTCTGTACACTCTTTGGTTGACCCCTAATATGAATTGCTTTATTAATAGCTTCTTTTCACAATTCCAGGATGTAAAATAATTAACATGACTTATAAACAGTGATTTATAGTTGGGTTCAAATTTGAGTACTACAGTCCCTAGATGTCCAAGAGGAGGTCAGTATTGTATAGCAATAAAGAAGCCCCGGTGGGCTCAATGGAATCTCCACAGTCAGTGGTTTGCTGTCATGGTGGTTTATTTGTCTAGACATACCTTTTACTATCCTTGAGAGAGAAGGTATATAAGTAAAAAACTCTGAAATTTGATGCCTTCTTTGGGGACCAGGTGAAGCAAGGCTACTGGTAATGGAAACAATTTCTCTGCCTCTTCATTATACTTACCTCTCCAAGACATTATGATCACCACCCAGTCACTCGGCCAAAACACTAAGGCTGGTTTCCATTTATGGAACTATTGGTATATTATGTACCCTCTCACATGATGCAAGTTTATATCAATCTGGAGACTGGTGGCAGCTCATCTCTTAACAAGATTCCTCATATTTTCCTCCAAATAGCTTTGATTCGTTTTGGATGCTAAATTCATCACAGAGTGCAATCTGGGGCTTCTGGCTGCATGGATGTATCCAAATTCAGAAGTAAATGCAGGGTAAAGTGGTATACCAGTGTGACTGCAGTCTGACGAATTTGAACCTATTTGCCCTCCATCATTTCTGTGTCAGCATAGTTACACCAAAGTGGATTCTGTAGCTGATTGAACCGCAGCATCTAGGAGCTTAATAAGCTGCTAAAATGTAAATACTGACCTGGGAAATTTTGCATGGCTAATGAAGGCGAGAGTTCGGACTCCATGATTCTATTGCACAGATTGACTAAAACAGCCAATAAATGTTTACAAATCCATTTGATCCACTCAGTTTGCCTGCTCACAATATAGGCAAGATGAATATATTTCAATAATAACTTAACTCTTTCAGGTAGAATGGTGTGAAAGAGATTAATCAGTGGGTACGGGAAGAGTGCTTACTCCCAGTCCTGGCTTTGAGAATGGTGGATACACCATCTCCAAATATTTTGCTTGGTGATTACAGTATCAGCTCCAAGAACAAGGAGCTTTCTGCCAATACGTCTTGTAAATAGTTTTGGTTCTGGAAGGAAATTGAGGGGAGAAAGGAGAAGTGAGAAAACAAATGCTTAATGCTACGAATGCTGGATCTTTCCACCTGAAATCTGTACATACAATATAGATTTTCCTGGCATTGAGTTCGATTTGGCAGATTCTTCATTCCATTGATCTTGAGGGCAATAATATTTATCATAGTGTAATCCTCAGTAGAAGCAAAAAAAAATACTGGCTGAGGAGACATTCCAATTATTCATGTCCTTTTGTTATTGTGCTATTATCTTTATGTTTGTTTTGTCTGACTATTTCGACAAGGAGAGAATGAATGGACTGAGGAAAAAAAATGTAGAATTTGAAATGGTGTGGAGTGGGTACCCTAGAAAATGATAAATGCATATGTAATTTTTCACTTTGGATTCGAAGCAAAGTTCATATTCAAACTAAAAACATAATTAGTTATAACGACAGCCTATTTTGTTTAGATCATTTTAAATTTCAAAGTGTGTTGTTAAATGCATGGATTCATTCTTTTCATCTCTTCTCCTGTGTGTGTCTTTGCTTAAAATAAGGGCCTCTAGGATGGAACAGAGGGAATCTTTATAAAGCAGTAATCAAGCATAATAAACTTAATTGGGAGGGCAGATTTGGTTTGAGATGTGCTTTTCATAGCCCTCAGGTATATTTTGGTATCTGAATACACTCAGCCTGCATCCCAGGTGCCTGGCCATTTGAATGCCCTCCCGCTTTCTCAACCTCCCCTTCAAATAACAGCAGAGCCTTGAGGAGGGCACTAAGAGGGCAGATTGCCATACTTAAATATATGGTGACTTCAAAGGTGTTTTCTCAGGCTGGAGAGATGACTCAGCAGTTAAGGTGCTTGCCTCCAGAGCCCAAGGACCTGGGTTCAATTCTCCAGTACCCATGTATGTCAGATGCACAAAGTGGTACATGCATCTGGAGTTTGTTTGCAGTGGCTAGAGGTCCTGGCACACACATAATCTTTCCCTCTTTTTCCCTCCCTCTTTCTTACAAATAAATAAATCCAATATATTTAAAAAATATCTTTATTATCCATAATTTGATGCATTGTATGAGCAAATCTCATGATGTTGCCAGTTTCTCTCCCACCCCTTCATGCGTTGTGGCTGGGGGTGGGTGGGAAATGCCTTTGGATATTCTCCTCCACCATGGCTCTTACATTCTTTCTTCCCCCTCTTCTGCTCAGTTCCCTGAGTCATGGTAGGGGTGAGTTTTAAGTCTTAAGTGTCTCTGGACTTCTGCTTTGGGTTGTGTTGAGTATCATTGGTGTCTATCTCCATTGACCTTTCCTGGGTTATCAGATTTGCTGTGGTGATTGGTCTCTTGTTTACCTTGCCACATTCTCATAGGTTTCATTTGGGGCCTAGATGATAGGCCAGGGGTGGTTCATCTCTTGTCAGGATGTCAGCCATCATCCCATGGCTTGTTGTTGGAATTGGGTTGTCCATGGCTTTCTTGCTGCCTTCTGAAAAATACAAACAGAATCTCCATTGGAGAGTGAGATCAGTATAGGTTAAATGGGACAGACATTGCTAATTTGGCAAGGTTCTAATGGTTATAGCATCTCTGTAGCTCTCTGGTAGTGGGAATTTCCCCTTGGAGCCCGGGTTCTTGGTCCCCATAAGATTTTTCCAAGGATTCCAGTTCCTTTTAAGGGTTCCTTGTCACTGAATGGATCTCTTAGCCAATCTGAAAGCTGTTGATTACCCTCCTAGGTTTAGCACCACTATTGCACAGATGAGCACTTCTTGGCATGCTGGTCTCTTCCATAGAGCAGTGTGTTCAGCATTCTCATGACATCAGTCTGAATTATATATCAGTGGTCTGTGCTTTCTCCAAATATCATTGACCAATTTCCCCTAGCAGTTCATGTAGTGCCTTCTGCACTGCACACGCTCTGGGAGCTGGTTACCATTCTGGATCTGGCAGGGTCTCTCAGTGTTGTGTGATGACATTCTGTGGTTTCTTCAGCAATAGGGTCTTACCTTTGGCCTGGGGAAAATATTAAAGAGCTTTGGCAAAAGCCTGTCATGTTTTGGGGACCTCATGGGTCTCTTTGATTGACAGCTCAGTGTGGAAAGGAACCAATGACCGGGACAGGGAGTTGCGGGTCTGATTGATTTTTCATGGGATTAAGTTTACTTTCATTCTATTTATGGCCCTTCTTTCCTAGCAACACCCCCAGCTTCCTCAGGAGCTTGTTGTATGAATGTAAGGAATTTATGGTATTGCTGCATTATTGGTTTAGCTTATTGTGTAAGTCTCCCCCCCACACGCCCCTACTAAGTCCTTACATCCTTTTTTACAGTCTCTCAATTCACCTGACAGGTTTTCTTAGAGTCTAAGTTTAACCTGGTTAGGAACCACATATGAGGGAGAGGATGCAGTGTTTGTCTCCCTGTTCTTGTGTGACTTCGATAAGTAATACATGTTTTTAAATGTGCTTTCCCTAGAAACCCACTAGATCCTTTATCCAGAAACTTCTCCAAATGTGGAAGAGGGATTTAGCTCCCAGAACAGAGTAGAATGCCAGTAATTTGATACTTTCACTGGTCACTCCAATACCAGATGCCTGAATTTAACTGTTAGACCTGAGTCCACAGGGCCATCTGATTCAGTGTATTAGCGTAACTCAAACCCTGATCCTACATTTGGTTATTTATGGCATCAATCCCAACCTTGTGCTTTAATTGATTATATCCAGAAACTATATATAGCTATTAGAAATACTGGCAGAAACCCTGGGAATTTAAGAGGAGGACAAGGGGGAAACCATAGGAAGTCATTGATGTCATGCAATACTCCTACCTTAACTTGAAACAGTGCTTCTGTAAATGGAACCAGCTTAGATGTCCCTTAACTGATGAATGGATAATGAAGATGTGGTTCATTTATACAATGGAGTACTATTCAGTGGTAAAGAAAAATGTGAAATTATGAAATTTTCAGGGAAGTGGATGAATCTGGAAAGGATCATATGAAGTTGAGGTAACCCAGGCCTAGAAAGCCAAATGCCACATGTTCTTTCTCATACAATGGCACACCCAGTAGCCATAGATTGATACTAGAAAAACTTCAGTGCCAGGGATGGGATACCTTCCAATGAGTTGTTGGCTGGGGAGGTTCCTGAGGCCCCCAAAACATTACAGGCTATTGCCATGGCTCTTGTTTGCCCACCAGAATGAGATGGTGAGACCCTATTCCTGAAGATCACATATGTATGGGTTGGAGGTCACTGAGAAATCAAACTAGAGTTGAACTAGAAACCTCCTCCCTGTTAACCAGCTGACAGAAAGCTGGAAAAAGCTATGGCTGCAGTGTGAACAGCAGTGGACCTTGCAAGCTTTAAGACTGGTCATCCAGACCAAAAGGACCAACTAGAGCAATAGTGGCATGTCTATTGTTGGGGGAAACCAATTGCTCTCTAATTGGACTGGAGGCCTGCTCCATGGGAAGGAATACATGCCTGGTACTGAATACCTAGTAAAAAGCCTATGGCAGGGGAGATCATGAACCCTAGGAGAGTTATACCTGCTATTATCAGCTAAATACATAGATTATGCCCACCAAACTGCCTTATAAGATTTTTTAAAAAAAATTATCATACCCATGCAATAATATTACTCTCATTTTTTTCTTTTTTTGTTTTTTAATATTTTATTTATTTATTTGAGAGAGAGAAAGAAAGAGGAGAGAGAGAGAGAGAGAGAGAGAGAGAGAGAGAGAGAGAGAGAGAGAGAGAGAATGGATGCACCAGGGCCTCCATACTCTCATTTTTGTCTAGAGAAGCTTCTCTTTTTCAGATGGCAGTGACCACTGGAATAATGCAAAATACACCATAGTGCTGAGAAGAAATGATAGTGGAGTGTTCAGCACTGGGACATCTCTATCACAGTTCCTAAGGCTCAGGGTCTATTGCAGAAGAGGTGGTGGAAAGATTATAAGAGCCAAGGGAAGGATAAGACTACTTACAATACAAACTTCCAGACACAAAATGATCTTGATATTCATGACTTTGCAGTGCCTGATAATACGTGCAAATAATGGGAGGAAAAGATGATGACACCGAAACAAAACAGAGACTAATTGAGAGGGGAGAGAGATATATGAGAGAGGGTGGGGAGGGAAATACAATGGTTTATGGTCTGTAATTATGGGAGCTATCAATAAAAAGTTTAAAAACAAGTGCTCCTGTGAAGGTGGACATAGGCTTGTTAATTAGATCTCAATGTGTGATGAATGATCATGGAGGACCATCCAGACGCCCTTTCAAGGACCAGCTTTTTACCACAGATGGTGGGAGTGTTCTCAGGAAACAGCTTTAAGTACTGCCTCAGAGCAGAGAATCAGCCACTCACCCAAGAACACCTGCTTGTAGCATAACCTAAACAATGGCATACACTTGGCCATTTTGGCTCAACCCAGAATCTCTATGACAACCCTTGCTTGTTTCAGGTCTCCCTGATGAGGACTTCTTTCTCTGTCCAAACCTTTATTCTCTTTCTTTTGAAGAACATTGTCTGCATAAAAATGTCTGTTTAGGGAGTTTGGCATGGTGGTGCATGCCTTTAATCCCAGCGCATAGGAGGCAGAGGTAGGAGGATTGCTACGAGTTGGAGGCCACCCTGAAACTACATAGTGAATTCCAGGTCAGCCTGGGCTAGAGCCAGACCCTATTTCAGAGAAAAAAAAAACAAAATAAAAACAAAAAAACCAACCAACAAATGAACAACAACAATAAAACAATCAAACAAAAAAAAAAAACCCAAAACAAAACAAAACAAAAAACCCCCAGAATCTTCTGTTTTGGAATCAGCTTCCCAAAGAGCCCAAACTGAGGCACACCAAGCACATTCAGGTTCCAACTAAAAAAGGAACTCAAATGAGATAGTCTAGTGGGACATTCTGAATGTGCCCTGATTTATCAGGCAAAGAAGATGGAGATTAAGATCCTTGGTTCACAGATCCTGTACTGCTCTATGTGTGGCAAATCTGGTCTTAAAAGTCGCATCTCAGAGAAGTATCATGAAAGAGTTATTGCTAAACATTATCTCAATGAATTTCACAGAAGTCTACCACTTAAAGGAATCATTTAGGGGACTGAATTAAGATCTTAACTTGGCCATAGGTAAAAGAGACCAAGATGGCAGGAAGGAGTGAGGTACCAGTAATAGCAGTAATGAAAGAGTATTTAAAGCATCTTTTTCATAACATTCATTTATAGGTAAAGCTCTTAGAGCCATGAATTGTAAATTTTTTTTGCTGTGTGTGTTGTGTTCATTTATGTGAGTGTAGGTACCCTTGCACCATAGTGTGCACATGGAGATCAGAAAACAACTTTTGGGTGTACATTCCCACCATCAACCCCCTTTGAGTTGAGGCAGGGGCCCATTTCACCGCTGTCTTTGCCAGGCTAGCTAGTCCTCTAAGCCTTGGACAGATCCTCCTTTCTTCACCCTCCTTCTCACAGGTGGGCTCACCAATGCCTGCCAGAGTGTTTGGCTTTCAAAGTGGGTTCTGGGTTCCCAGATTCAGGCATTCATGTTTGCACAGCAAGTACTTCACACACTGTGCCATCTCCTCAGCCCTAGAATATATTTTAAAAAAATGTCCTCAAAGTCCAGAATTTTGTACTAAAGGAATAATATGTTCAGACTGATTTTCCCAATGAGAATGTAAATTCTTTAAAAGTATTATTTTATTAGCTAAGAATAGGAATAAACTCGAATGCTCATCACTGGATGAATAAATATCCAAGTTGTGGTACACCATGTGGTATACCATGGAATTCTACTCAGCAGTAAGGAAAAATGACATAATGATATTTGAAGAAAAGTGGATGGACTTGGACCAGATCATTCTTAGTGAACTCACACAAGAACAGAGACAAATGCTGCATATTCTCCCTCATCTGTGGTTCCTAATCAGGTTAAGCTTGAATAGTAAGCAAACCTGACATTTGAATCATGAGACTGACAATGAGGATGGAAGGAATTGGGGAGCTGGGGGAAATGGGAGTGTGTGTGTGGGTATACACTAATCTAAACCAGTAATGATTTGATACTATAGAATCCTTACTTTTGGACAGTAAGCTCTTGAGGAAGCTGGGGGCATCGTCTGATAAGAAGGGCCCTGAAGAGGGTGGGACGAAGCCTAACCCTTAGACAAGTGGCTCTGGCCTATAACTCCCTGTCCAAGTAATTGGTTACTTCCCACACTGAGCTGTTGATCGGTGAGACATATGAGGTCCCCAAAACAAGACAGACTATGTCAAAGATGTTGAATACCCACCCCAGGCAAAAAATAAGACCCTATTGCTGAAGATACCACAGACTGCCAACACACAACACTGAAGACCCCCCCCCCCCCCGGATCCAGAAAGGTAACCAGCTCCCAGATGCCAGCCTGTGTAGTGCTAGAAGATCCTACATGAGCTTCCAGGGAAATTGGCAAATGGCATTCTGAGAAAGCAGGACACATTGATATACAGCACTGACCAATGGCCTGAGAATGCAGAGCACACTGGTATATGGCAGACACCAGCAAGGCAAGAAGTGCTCATCTGTGCAACAGTGGTGCTTAATGTAGGTGGGAAATCAACAGCTTGCTGATTGGCTAAGAGATCTGATCAGTAGCAAGGAACCCTTAGCTGGAACTGGGATCCAAGGCAAGTTCTCATGGAGACCAAGAACCAGGACTCCAAGGGGAAGACCCCACTAACCATGGGCCTACAGAGAGGATCCACCCATTAGAATCTTGCCAAATTAACAATGTTTGTTTCATTTAACCTATACTGATCTCACTCTTCGTTGGAGATTCTGTTTGCATTTTTCAGAAGGCAGCGAGAACTGTGGACAACCCAAATACACCATCAGGACTCAAGATGATAGTTGACACCCAGGCAGGAGATGAACCACTCCTAACTCATCATCTAGGGCCCAATAGAAACCTTTGAGGAAATGGCAAGGTGAGCAAGAGAGCTACCTCCACAGCAAGTCTGACAACCTATGAAAGCATAATGGAGACAGACACTGAGGATACCCAAAATAGTACAGAGCAAAAATCCAGAGCTCAACAGTAAAGCAGACTTAAAACTCATCCACCACGACTCAGGGAACTTTGTGGAAGAGAGGGCAGGGAGGTTGTAAGAACCATGTTGGGAGAATATGCAGACATTGTCCCCTCATCATCAGCAACAACACATAAAAAAAACTGGCTACTGCCTATACAATTCATAAATCATAATCCCATGGACTGTTCCAGCAATCCCCCTGAGGATGGCGCTCAGTGGGTTTGGAGCAGGGAGGCAGGGAAATGGGGGTACCAACACAAGACTTGTTCACATAGTGTTTCCAATTATTAATAATAAATAAATTTTAAAAAGTGTTAATTTATGGAAACAGTCCATGAAGCAGAGATTTAAATACAGGAAGGTTTTTGTTTTGTGTTCATGGGGAGGTACAGAGAACCCTGACGGAGAAGCAGAAAATGAACAGAGAAAAGGAGAAGTCAATAAATTGCTCATTATTAGATTGGGTACAGTGAACCACTACTGTATCTCAGTTCCATGTCCCTCAACCTTCAAGGGAGCTGGGGAGAGCTTATAAATCTACTCCTGTGAGCCACTGGTTGATGGCTGTGGGCCACGGTGGAGGAGGTTGAGTAGATTCAGGGGGTTGTTAATTCCCTGGCACTTCAGCACTTCTGTGCTCCAGAAAATAGTTTTCTGGAATAATTCCCCAGGCTCAGAGATGCAGATACCAGCAGACAGAAGTTGGAATGTAACAAATCGATGAAATCCAAAACCCATGGGTCGGGGGAGAGGAACTGACAGGGGTTCTCAGGCATGAGTTATTCCATTCTCATATGTGCCCTGCCCTGCATCGTGTGTGGTGGCTCACATGCACTGTCACTGCTTCCTGACCCCCTTAAAGATGAGAAGATGAACTGTAGGGTTCTTGTATGTGAGGATATTGGAGCAGGCTAGAGAAGATAAATGTTCATGGCTCAGGTCATCTCTTGTTTCTGGAAGAGAGAAGGGAGAGGGTGAACACATTTACACTCCACTCCTAAAGATTAATGTAATACCCAGTTTTCCCGATAAGCTCTAAATTAAACTTGGAAATTGCCTAGTGCAATTCACAAAGGTGCATACACAAGAAGGGAGAAAAAAAATTCTGGTTAAGGCCCTATTTGCTGACACTTCTTAACAATTTATGTTCAAGTGCTATTTTGCTAATTAATGGCTGCTCAAGAAATGCCGTGTGTCAGCAATGAATCACTTAGGTTTGCTGCTCTTCAATGGCTCTATGGATAATGAACAAGGACAAGTCATATAATTAAAGCTGAAAATAGCCTGGCTTTGGGACAGAGGCCTGTCAATATGGAAAAGATATATTTGTCAGTGTTCATGCCAGACTGTTAATAGTTAAAGGCACAAGAGAGGACTTTGTTGACCTATGTCAATATATACACATGTCAACAACCAAAGAGCTAGAAAAACCTGATGAAAGGGCGTTTGAAATCAGGGAGTCTTCCTACATCTCCTCTATATCTCTTCCTATGTTTCCTTCATTCTAGCTTTCATGGAGCTGGGTGACAGACAGTTGACATCGTCAGGAATACAGCTAACTGCTTGATGCAAGAGAGCAGAGGGAGGTACAGGAGGCCCTCTCCACCTGCAAATTGACCAACTGTGAATCAAAGATACTTGAAAAAAATTGCTATATTCACAGACATTTTCTTGTCATATTTTCTAAAATACAGTACAATAACTTCTGAGAGCATTTATGTTGTATTAGGTAATAAAGTAATCTTGAGGTAATTTAGTGTATGGGAGGATGTGTGTAGGTTATATTCAAATACTATGCCATTTTATGGAAAGGGGTGTATGCACCTTTGTGAATTGCACTAGGCAATTTCCAACTTTAATTTAGAGCTTATCGGGAAAACTGGGTATTACATTAATCTTTAGGAGTGGAGTGTAAATGTGTTCACCCTCTCCCTTCTCTCTTCCAGAAACAAGAGATGACCTGAGCCATGAACATTTATCTTCTCTAGCCTGCTCCAAGATCCTCACATACAAGAACCCCTCAGTTCATCTTCTCATCTTTAAGGAGGTCAGGAAACAGTGACTGAGTACATGTGAGCCACCACACACGACACAGGCCAGGGCACATATGAGAATGGAATAATTCATGCCTGAGAAACCCTGTCAGTTTCTCCGTTGTGCACCTGAGGACTTTGTCATCCTTGAGGTGTATTGGAACCAGTCCTTTGCAGAAGACAGCCTGAACTTCCAGGAAGGACTATCTGGACTTGAGAGTCATATGGCCATGGACGACGTATGGTCTTGTAGGTCAACAGGACACTCAGTGGTTAAGTATAGGAAGCAGCCCTGAAATCCTAGGTGAACAGTTTGGATTAAGACAGCCATTATAATTCAGAAAAGAGAAGGAACGTGAAGGAAGTGGCTTGGGAGATAGGAATGCAACAGAAATTTGATTGATGAGTACATAGAGAGAAAGGGCATTTCAGATGAAGGATGAGTGAACCAAGTACTAATTGGAATGCAGGGCACTGAGGCGGGGGGTAGAGGCAGGGGCTGGTTGAGCATTCAGTTCCAGAGCAATGGAGGCAGAGTAGTAAGCATAGCTATGAATGCCAGGCAGGGAGATCACAAGAGAATCTGAGTTCGAGAATAATTTGATCATTCATAATGGCTACAATAGCAAATACATACACTTACTCTGAGTAAGGAACTACTGTAAGTGCCTTATAGTTTATTAACTCATAATAACTCAGTAAGTACAGTATTTCTTTCTGTTTTAAAGAGGAGGAAACTGAAACATGAGTCTTACATGGTCAAGATCATATAGGTAACAAGTGGCCATCTTGTTTTAAATTCCATGTTCTATTGCAACTATAGCTCTTAAATATAATGTAATTTAGCCGGACATAGTGGCATACCCTTTAATCCCAGCACTTGGGAAGCAGAGGTAGAAGGATCACTGTGAATTCGAGGTTAGCCTGGGTTAGAATGAGACCCTACTTCAAACAAACAAACAAAAAAGATGTGACTTAAAGTTTAGTAACCTTTGCTATTTATGGAATGGTTTACATAATACAAATACTTTCATCCATATTAATTCAAGTTTCATATCACTGAATTCAGTAGTGCAGTTATTTCTATCCCTGTTTTATTTTTCAAAGTCATTGAAGTTCACTTTTCCCATTTTAAGCAATTTTGAAAACTTTTTTTACTGACAATTTTCATACCTGAACAGAAAGTAATTTGATCTTAATATTTACTCCCATTACCCCCCATCCCTTTTTTTGTTTTTCTCCCCTTGTCCACCTCCCTTACACTTGTTTGGCTGGAAAGTAGTTGGACTTGAAAAGAGTTCAGACCTGAGTCTGGTGGTGCTCTCGCCTCATCGCCTGAACATTAGTTAGTGCATTGTTGGTGGATGACATCGTTATGCTGCGTTGGGAAAACAAAGAGTGTAGCTGCTTCCGGAGGCTGCTTTTGACATCAGAGAGAGAGAGAGAGAGAGAGAGAGAGAGAGAGAGAGAGAGAGAGAGAGAGAGAGAGAGAGAGAGAGAGAGTCTGAGTTATAGTAGAGCTATTTGCTTCCAAATCAGGAGAACTTTTGTTAATTTGAAAAATTAATCTAAATGGTTTCTGATTTCCTGAAAAATGAAACTAATCAAGTATAGATTTTTTTCCTAAAGAAAAAATTATTTCAAATATTTAAATTACCTACCTTAAAAAATTAAAATTGCAATGCTAAGACTTTATTCCATAGGAGTGAAAATACTAAAATTTTCTTATTTTAATTATGTTTAAAGAAAAAGAGGTGAATTAAAAAAACAGAAGGAAAAAACACCTAAAGGAAATGCTCATGTATGTATGTATGCATGTACATATGTTTGTATTTATCTGTATATGTATAGTGAGAAGTAAAAGACAACAAAAAGTAAGATTAATATGTGAATGAAACCTGCAGAGTATGGCTATACATAGATATATTTAAAGAATCATGGTACATTTTTTCAATATATTTTGGTCTGTAAAGTTCAAAATACTAACATTTGTAATGTTCATTCCTCAGAGAGGTGTTTTGTAATTTACAACCTTGGCTGCATATAAATCCTTCTCTCTTTTTTCTTTTGAAACAGGATTTTGATATATAACCCAGCCTGGCCTTGAACAAGGGACTCTCCTGCCACAGCCTCCCAAGTACTGACGTTTTCAGATGTGTGCTATAGCACTCAGCTCACAGATCCTACTCTTAATGTGTTCAACAGAAGGAGTTAATACCGTGGACATTTCAGCATTGTAAAAATAATCATGATTCCTTCCATTAGTGAATGGATTCAGCCAACAGCCATTGAACATTGTCCATTTTCCTTGTGTTATTCCAGCTGGGCTTGGGATCCTCAGGGTAGCAGAGAGAAAGCAAGTATGTATCTTTGTATTGTTATCTGGAATCTCATCAACAACTCAAAGGGTACCATTTCCTCCAAATGATGGATGACATATTTGAGATTCATACATCTGAATCAAATTATAACTTGAAGTTATGAAAGTCTGATCATAAAGATCCCAGTCTGAAACCGTATAGAATTAAGTGGAGACCTGGAGCTGATCTTGTATTTGTATATTCTCTACTGACACCTAGGTTTTACATAAGTGTCTAGCATTGATATCTTACATGTTACAGTTTCTTCTTCTTCTTCTCTTCTAAGGCATCTATGAACTTAATTATAAGCCAGAAAACATGAAACTTAAGCAAAAAGCAAAAGTAAATTTTGGGATTTTCTTTCATATCTTTGTTAGTCTAATAATATTCCTTCCCTATACATGTCCTTGAAACGTGTTATGACTGTCCCTTGTTGACAACTATTTTTAATTATCCTAACACTTCTTGTTAGTAGAACTCTGTCTTGTATCATGAAATGTTCAAGACCAGTGGGGTTACTGACAAAGGAATAGGTAGGTGAAGAGTGAAGGGTGAATCACAGGTGACAGTATGGGAGCTTCATGACTCTACCATGGGTGACAGTTCATGAAAGCTGAATCTTCAAGGTTCCCTGCTCAACTTTCAGGCCCCTCTACTCAAGTCCCTGCCCTCAGCTTTGGGGAACTGCCTCATGATTCTTATAAATTTCATGTTCACCCTGAGCTTCAGTCAGGTTTTTTTTTGAGTCCCCCCCGAGTCTTATGAGCCTAGCTATCCCCCCATTTCTGAGAAAACAGCTACACTACCTGGGAGCACAGAAAGCGTGAGGCGCCCCCAGAGTACAGCTGTAACCTGGTGACTCGATTTCACTTGTCTTTTTGTTGATTGAATTCAGGGAGTTAGATGAATGTTCCCTCACCGAAGCCTTCAGAGTCTTCCAACAAACTGCATTATCCTCTGTTTCCTATCTTCTATATTGATTCAGCCTGAAGCGAAATCCTCAAGGTGCCCGTGGCATTTGAAAATGCCGAATTTTCAAGCTTCAAAGCTACTGTGCCCCTTGAACGACTGACTAAAGTTGGATACCACAGAGAGACCCATGGACTGAGAAATGCCAATGACTTTGATCATATTCTGAGAGGCTAACATGAACTTATTATTAAAGTGCCTATTTAGGCAATTCATTTGAAATATATTATATGAATTGACTTCGATTTGTTAAAGAATGCATCAGTTTCAAGTGTTGATATAAAGGACTGTTTATGTGCATCTCTGGATCCAGATACTTAAATAGCCAAACGAGTGACATGGCCTTTTGCTCTGCCTGCTCTCCTCCGGCAGTCTCTCAGAGTTCCAGCACAAAGAAGCACCAGCATTTCAAATGACAAAATGATGGTTTCCTTATAAAATGCCAAACACAGCCCAGAGATGGCATATCAACTCTACTCAATTGACCTGCCCCTAGAAAGTCATGTCCCACATGAATTCAGAAAAACAGTATGATTTGCTTTGGAAAGTAAGGATCATTAAGTACGGAACTGATTTCAGGGTGGTAGAACTGTGTTTTACCTAAGCATATGGATTTGTAAGGGCAAAGATAGTTAAGGAACCTATCCACTGGATTTTCTTGTGGTAAATGCTGTAGCAATTAGAAGAGTGGTTTTGATACTTCTGCATAGAAGAGAAAGGAAGGAAGGTAGGGAGGGTTTCCCTAAATGTTGACACAATAATATAATATGATAGCACTTGTGAACTCAGCACTGATACATATATTTTTTTTCAGGCTAATATCATCCTATTTGCAAAATGGACAGACATTGTTTATTTTATTTTTTTGTAAGTAGTCAACTAAGCTAATGTGAGTGCCAGCCTTTTTGATGCTTCAGCTTTAAGAAAGTTGCATTAATGGAGAGCAATTATGGTAATTTGAATTAGGAATGGAATTATGGTAATTGAAAACTTCTGCGCTGACAGGTATTTGTGAGACCCTGGTGTTCTGGTGCAGTTCAGAACTGCTATTAAGCCCATGGTAATTAGCATTTTCCCCCCTGAAATAGTTGACAGAATAAGGGAACATAAAACAAAATTTGACAGTAAGGAAAGGGAACTGGCAACAACATCAAAACCTACAGTCAATGCAAAGAAACACAAACATCCATGCGGTCTTAGGCTTTTTAAAAATAGAGAATTACAAGAAATTTACAGCTCTGTGTGGGGCCTGAGGAGGCTGAGCATTTCTGTCGGTGGGCCTGCTTTCTATAGACATTTGAGGCAGAAAGGTGGCTTATCGAAAGCCATTCTTGTTTTCTGGCTTTATTTTCAAATCAAATAGGTGCAGAGAGGTCTGTAGGCCACCACAATACAAAGCATTTGAAAGCTACAAAAAAATTAGGTGACTCACTTCCCAGTGTTCATAGACTGCCTATGACGATTCAGGCAATTTGCTGGGTTCTTGATATAGAAGACAAAGTTCCCGCCCTTGCAGACATGTTGCAGTTGAACGTCACCATGGAGATTTACTTGGCCCCACCCGAAAGGCCTGGAGCATGGGTAAGGTTTAGAAGTTGTACTTCTTGACTTCCCTCTTCCTTAGCCTTTGTTTCTGTTTTGGTGATTTTCCTTCATGTCTCTAAGGATGGGAAAATGTTAAGAATACCTAGAAATGAGCATATGCTTGGCTTGCAAATAACACAATGCCTGACAAAAAGTGCATGCATGTATACACATATATATTCACACACAAGTATACCAATCACACATAATAAGGATGAAATTCCATTGTCATTGCAGCAGCTCAAGGGTTCAGTCCTAACCCAGACTCCAGCCTTTGTCTTTGTTTTCATTGTCCTACACGTCTCTTCTCTTCGAAGCCCAGCTTAGAAACAAGATCACTTGAATCTAAGGAAATAATTGTCCAGGGTTTTCTGTGTGTTCTGGACTTTTTTTGGTCATTCACTGCTAAGTTGTATATAGCATACCTCAAGTCTGGCAAGAGTACAATCACTTTAGGGGAGAAACTAAAACTTTTACCTCTCAAACTGATTAAATAAGACAGGTTCTTTTGAGAAGTAATTAATTTTTGGGCTCCAGTGGATGTTATTGTTGCTGTTCTATAATGAGTTGTTTCATATGAACTCTGGGTGGTGGCAGAGGTTCAATATAGAGAGGGAAGAAATAGGGATTTATAATTGTAGTAGAAACTGTCCTCTTGAAAATAAGCTCAAATGGCCAGTAAAGATTTGTGTTATTGTTTTAATGGCAGGATATGCTGGAAAATAGGATGAAATCCCAATTTGCTCAAATTAGAACCATGTCCTATTATGCTGACAAATATGAGTGTGTCTCTTTCCCTATCACTCCCAAGCAATCTATGTCTGTGGAATGCATCGCATGGACCTCAGTCCAGCAGAGGGTAATTGACCAAGTCAACCTCACCAGTCAGTGCTCGTCATTACCAGCCATTCCGTGTCCTCTGTGAGGAATCCAAAGAACAATTCAGGTATTAAAGTCTCTCACGAGACCACGATTGCTTTCTGGCTGTAGAACGTTAACTCATGTTACAGATGTGATTGAAACAACAAAGCAGTCCATCTCAGCCACGGGGAGACTGCTTCTATTGATGATTTGATTTTCGTATCCTGGAGACTTATGCCAGACACATGTATTTGGCAGCCCCTGGTGACAAAGGCCTGTAAACTAAAGGAGAGTCTGCCGTGTAATATCTGTCTCTGCTCAGCTTCTCATACCATTTAACAAGAAAACATACAAAAATCATTTTCAATATTTCAGAAAGGCTACTTACTGTCTTCTTTATAAGGAAAAAACAGGATGAGGTAGCTTGTTGTACTGGGAAGACAATCTCATTTGGGAGTGAGAAAGAACAATTATCTCCATAGTTCTATGGTCTGTGGAAGAGAAATGACAACATTTTATTATAAAGCACTTTTAATTGAAGTAATTAGAAGCAAGAATGCTAGTACAGCCTGCAAGATTGTCAGGAGGGAAATGGATTTGTGGTCAAGTTTGCTGAGCTTGGAGGCTCCTGATGAACTTTTGAGATGATAATTAACATAATACTTCTGAGGCATTTTCAGCCTTCCCAGAAATTATTTTTCTCTGCCTTGTTCTTCTTTCAGATGAAATAATAATGTTTAATACTCAGCCGGCATCTTTCATTCTGATAGCTCCCCTGGTTCTTAAATAATTTTTCTATCTCTACACGTGTGACTATGTGTTTATACCGAGTAATTTTAGCAGTTGCCCAAAATTCCAGCAATCCCACGGGGCCACAATACAGCTGTTAGTATAATCTAGCACAATTGTGTGTGTGTGTGTGTGTGTGTGTGTGTGTGTGTGTGTGTGTGTGTGTGTGTGGGTGTGGGTGTGGGTGTGTGGGTGTGGGGGGGTAGGGAGTATAAAATAAAAAAGAAACGGTGAAAAAAAAACCCCCTGTGTTAATGTTCTATGAAGATTCTGGAAGGCAGGAATGTGATTTGCTCAGCATATATCTGTTCCTGCTTCTAATATCTAAGCCACAGTGTATCTGGCAGCCAGGAGGGGATTGTGAAATCAGTGTTCAAATACTGTTGAAATATGATGCCGTCAGCAGCAGGGTCCTTATGTGGTGCTGGGGCCTCTGTTCAAAATGCTCGCCAATGTGTGCCACTTCATGGAACTGGCAATATCCTTCCTGCAGAGTGGTGTGCTTCTCTAAGAGGTCCCACACAGGAACTGGCTTTGTCTGCTATTTCGGTTTTAGGAGCTGATAAATAACTGTGATTAGCTATTCAGATTTCATTTGAAAAGAAATAAAATTACTTAATTGCATTAAAAGATGCATCACAGCATTGGCATAAATGGAATTTGAAGACTGATGACTGCTTTCCCCAACAAGAAGAGCCTGGCACACAGTAGGAACCACCTATTAAATGAGTAAATGAAAGCTTTGAGTTTCTGATAATATCCCTCAGAGCTGTATGGTGGTTAATACTTTTCAATACACTTTCACAGATATCGACTTAATTTGATATTATTGTTGGTAGAATTTAACCTGAGAAATTCATCAAAGCATGTGCATGACATCTCTTTTTGGCTAACCATCACTCATACTGGAGGCCCTTCCGGCTCACACGGGGAGTCCATGGGAAACTGCCTCCTTAGTCATTGGGTCACCTGTGTAACCATGTTTGTTGCTTCTCCAATCAGCTTTCTGGGCCCAAGTGACTTCAAGGGTAGTTATCTCACCCAATCGTGGCTGTTATACAGGAATATACCACTTGTTCCAAAGAGAAGTTTAATAAAGTAGATTTTTTTCTTCTTCAAGAATTTGAATCTCTGCATGGTCACTCATGCCTGAAGTTCCAGCTCTCAGGAGGCTGAGGCAAGATGACCGCTGGGAGCTCAAGGTTGGCCTGAACTGCATGGTGATACTCTATCTAAACAACCTGGAGATGAAAACACTGGGGACAAATCACCAGCTATCAGAGAAGCTAGAACTGAAACGAGTCCGTAAGTTAAAGGCTAGTTGCAGCAAGCAAGAGACATATTAAAAGGACAGATCAGAATCGTAGAGTCCAGTGAGGTGCTTTCTCACTGGTGCAGGGAAGAGATCAGAATGTATGAAGACACTGAGACAGTGAGCATGGCTGACGAGCCCATGAAATCCCAGAGAAAGAGATGGACAATAAGGATGTCAACTCCTGTGGACATGATAGAGTTGATGGTGACAGTGGAGTGATCCAGAGGTAAGTTGATGGTGAGCTTGAATTCTCTTCCTGGTAGGTAGGTAGTAATTCTAACATGTCCTGATACCAAATGTGCGGAGGATTCCCCACACCAACCTTTGCAACTCTGCATGCACCTATGTGCTTGTCTGTAATTCAGTTAAACTCAGACATTGCAGCAGCAAAGACTACTTCGACTCAAAGATCCAAGGGCTCAATTCCAAAATTACCAAGTACCGAAAGGCACCCACAGTTCTGTGCTACTTGACTACAACTCCACCCTCCATTTTCAGGTTCTTAGACTAATTTCTAGACTCAGAAAAATACCTTGCTTACTATCACCAATTTATTATAAAGAATATAAGTGGACAGCTGGGGTGAGCCCAGAAGGGCCCTGGCATGGGAGTTTATGTCCTTAGGAAGTTGATGAGCTCTCCTCACCTAGCATGGGCTTGAGCTTGCCCACCCAGAAGCTGCCTTAATCTCATTGCTTAGCAGGGTTAGAGGTTCCATTACAGAGGGATGATTGATTGAACATTTGGCCATCAGTGATTAACTTATTCTTTAGTTCCTGCGGTCCCCTTCCAAGCCCTTTGGGGAAGTGGCTGAATATTTCATGCTTTGAGTCACAAGGTTGATTTCTTTGACAAACAGTCTTTGTCCTGAACCCATCCTAAAAGCCCACCATGAATCACCCAAGTTAACATAAACATAGGTACAATTGAAAGGGGCTTATTGTGAAGAATACAATTCCTCTATAATTTAGGAAATCCTGAGGACTTTACACTGTGTCAGAATCTGGAAGTAAGACCAAATACTTACTACATCATGGTATCACATGGTTGAATAAACAAGCCATTGCAATGAAGAATGGCACAGACTTTCTAAATGAGCTGCGCCTCTACTCTGCTTCATCCCGAGCTCCGGTACGTGGTTCACACCAGGTTCCTTGAGCTTTAGGAATGTATAATGCCCAGCAGATTGTTGATTGTTGATTGTGCTGCCTTTGAGGTTGAGGTTATGCTCCTCACTCTCCCAGTCTCTGGGGGGTTAGCTAACAATGCCAGGCCTCCTAAGGGCCAAGAGTGATTCTCTTCTGAGAGTCTTGGTTTTACTCCAGTTATTCCTGAAACTCTCATTGCAAAGGGCGAGGAGCAAAAAGGGAGTCTGTTGGGAAGCTAACTCTGCTGTTCTCATATTTTACCCCTTAATGTGCCATTTCTTAACTGGACCCTTAAATTACTGGGGGAAAGCTGCTTATCTCCCCTGAGACTTCTGAAAAAAATGTAGGGAATAGGTTTTGTCCAGTTCATAAACACATTGTGAGGCTCAAATGTTGGAACACATTTTCTAAATAGACATTCCATTGTATTCTGCAGGACAGAGTATTTTCGATTCCTTCTCTAATGTCTACATCCTAGAGGATATTCCTGAAGAATCACTACTCTCTGCTTGGTCAATGTCCTTTCTGAGAGAGCTTGTTCCTGTGCCCTTGGAAATGACATCTATACTGATGACTCCAAAATGTTTTATTTCCAGTTCCAGCTCTTGCCTCTGATATCAAACTTTATATCAAGCATTCATATCCAGATATATCATGGGCGTATCAAGAACATTCAAAAAGATGTACAATAGCTTGGGAGTGGGAGGAAAATTTATATGGAGCTCAGAGACCTTGTACCACCTGTAAGTAATGTAAGATGTGGAGAAAGGAAAGACGGTTAAGGAGCATGGAGGAACGGGGGCTCAGAAGTGTGTTTCTGTGGCAGTTTCTTTCTCAGCAACCCAAGGTAGAACTGTATTCCCTAGAATCCCTCGCATGGCCTGCTCCTGCCATGATAGGGCAGCACAGGGGAAATTTCTCCAAGATCTGTTTTGAATCAGAATGAATTAGACCCTTTGGAGCCATGGAAGACCGATACAGGTTACTGAGCAAGGAGGTTTCTGTTTCAGAAAGGTCAGTTTCATGCAGATATGAAAGATAGGCTAGAAATGATTACTAGGGTAATTAAATATGATTTCTATCACGAAAATAATGCAAACTCAGAGGAAATTTGAAAAATTCAGATAAGTTGGAAGGAAATAAAGCATCCATAGGAGTCATTATTGAATCTTAAACATGGTTAGAATTTGGGATAATTCTACCTTTTTTTTCTGGCTATGGCTACATGGTTATAAACATGATATGTATGATTATTTTATCCTGATATTTTTTCATTTAACATTTCTCATATTGAAATAGTTGGTAATGTTTGAATACATTGACATCATTGGAACATATATATGTATATACTTTAAATTTATTATTTATTTATTATTCATAATTAGATACACTTAATAAGCTTAGGCTTAGAGAGGCTTAGACTCTCTCCCCTTCCATTCACGGCCCCTCTTGCCAGATGATGCCCACTCCTTGCTCCTTAGGTTACATTATGCACGTGAGGATTTTATGATTTTGAACGAATTTTGGTTCAGTTTCATGTTTAAGTCATCCCCCTCCCCCATTTCTTACCCCTTTTTCACAAACTCTTACTTCTCCTGACTGGTTTGCATAGACTTTACTGTTAACCTGGTTAGGAACCACCTATGGAGGATAAAAATATTTTTATTGATTTCTGGACCAAGGTATAATAGCAGTAGTAACAGTCTGGAACAACCAAACCAAACCACACTAAATACTGAGACCATGGGTTTCAAGACAGTGAGCTCAGGTAATGATTTCCCCAACTTTCTGGACCGGATTTCAGGGTATGGGGAACTCTGGTGGATTCTGAAAGACTCCCTGAGTTGAAATGATCAAAGCCAGAGTCAGGGAGAGCAGAGGAGCAGGCACATGCAGCACAGTGTGTGGAGAGGGCACTCCCTGAGGATGCAGCAATCAGCCGTGTGTGCCAGGAGCTAGCTGGGACCAGGGAAAGATCCAGCTGAAAGGACTAGAGGGTGGAGGTGTTTGGAAAGCCTCATCAATCATGGCACATCGAGTAAACAGGAGGCTCTTGCCTCGCAAGTGAAGAATGCATAATCTTGGAATCACAGTCCCATTCTTTCCTTGCAGCCTTCGAAGCAAGACCTGAAATGATCTGGGTATCAGAACAAACATAACATTTACAGAAACATGAGACCGAACAAGATGAAGTAAAATAGCTGGCCTCCCTTCAAAGATCACTAGGCATGTAAAGAGGCCAGATTTGCTCAATGGAGGCTGAACAGGAACTGATGCAGATGTTAAAATTTCCAGGCCAGGGAATTAAAAGCAGTGATTAACTTACATGTCTTAAAAGTTAAGTAGAGACATTGATAATATTTTTTAAAGGCTATATTTATTTTTTAGGGCTTAAAAGAAAAATGTGTAAGATAAAAATGTCACTGTATGGGATTAGTAGCAGATGAGATATTGCTGAGGAAAAGATTGAATGAATTTGAAAGCATTGTTAAAGAAACTCTACAAAAGAAAATAGAAGAAAGGAGATTAAAAACGGAAACAGCACCAGTTAGCTGCAAGACACCACCAAGGAAACTGATATACATGTTTTTGGAATTTAACATGGTGAGGAGTAGGAAGAATATCTGAAAAATAATGGCTGAAATATTTCCAGGCTCAGTGTGCGCTGTATACCCAGAGAATTCAAAGATCTTTACTGACAGAAAGAGAAGAAAAACAACACCAAGATACATCACCATCAAATTGCCCAAAACTACTGTTAAAGAAGAAATATTAAAAGCAGTCAGAGAAAATGTCACACTACGTACATAGGAACGAAGACAAGTATGACAGCAGATTTCTTTTTGCAAACAGTGTAACGTCTTTATAAAGTATTGAAAGAAAAATGTCTCCTTAGAACTCTCCACCCAGAAAACATATATTTCAGAAACAATCAGAAGACTGTGGTAGACATAAAAAACAAACAAAAAAAGTAACCGCCTGTAGCCATGCATACATGAAATGCTAAAGGAAGTTCTATAGACAGAAAATGATGGCAGATAACATATATATATATACATATATATATACATATATATATATATGTATATATATATGAAGAAACAAGGAATAGTGGGAATGGTAATGTGGATAGAAAATATTTTATTGTAAACATTGTTAAACTATGCTTATGTATCCATATCATCACGATGATTTCCTAGAAGATCTCCAGCACTTTGCCAACACTCTGTAAATTGCAAAAGCTCATATTTTATTCTCTTGTGCTTCGGTGTAGTAGTTCTCTGAGATAGACACATTTTGGAAAACTGTAATCAAAATAAAGTTCCTAAATGAAAAAAAAACTTTTATATTTAATAAGGAAACTTTATGTACATTCCATTTAATGCTAGGAAAAAATTTAAAAATTATTACTAAAACTATTACTGTCCATCACAGTAATAGAGATCCTTGATACTGGAAAAAAGGAAAAGTCAAAGATTTTTCTTTCCATGGGAAAATCTTTCATTATTTGTAGACAAAGTAATTCTTCCACAGTTATTTTGCTAACTTCAACTCTATTATGTTATGAGATTCTATCTCAAAAAAACCACATTATTCTAAACTAGAATGAGAAGAGGATGCAGAAGAAATATGGAGGGAGGGGTGGGGAAGAGGAAATACTTGGCAGGCTAGGTGAGGGACAGAATGTCAGGGGCGGGAGGGTGTTGGAGGGGTATGGAGTAGGGAGAGTTGGAAGGGGAATTGCATATAACTTAAGACAATATGAATCAGTTTCATAGAAACCCTCTTTCTGGAGAGCATTCTACAAGATACAACCACCAATAAAGGGAGATGGATCAGTACAGAGAGAAGTGCCCTGTAAATGGTAGCAAAAGCTTAACCTTAAAACCATGGACTCTGGCTGGTTATTCCCAGGCCAGAATTAGGTTAGTCCCCACAGTGGCCTGTTGGCCAGGGAAAGTCATTAAACCCCCCAAACAATGCTAGCCATTGCCAAAACACTTGATTACCTGCCAGAACTAAAAGGTAAGAGACCCTATTGCTGAAGACACCACAGGCTGTAGTCACAGAACATCCAAATGCCATGCTGGAACTAGAGGGAAACCAGTTGCCTTCTGGCTACAGCAAACATAGACTCCATATAGAAGCCCCTGCTCTCTGAATCAGAAGGATGGGCCTACATGCCAAAAAGTCTTTAAAATAATTATGCATATCCCCTTTTATCCAAGAGGCTTTTACTTTTGGTTGGAGAATCTGTTTTATTTTACAGATGACACAAAAATCTGAGATCCATCAATACAACAAGGAAAGATAGCTCACTGCCTACCACAGGATGTGCTATCTCTCCTACATCTGCCCAGACCCATGAGAAATCACAGAGGAAGCAGAAACGAGAGTACTGCTCCCACTGTTAGCCTGAAAACCAACTCCAGGAAAATGGCGACACACACTGTGGTTAATCACAACATATCAGCAGAAACCCAGAGGCTACAGAGAACTCATCACCAAACCAGACTACTAACAGACCTGCAAATGCTCAGGGACTATTGTGGGGGGGGCAGGGGGTTGGGAAGAGCCACAGGTGGGTAGAAATATCCTGAGGCACTCCCACCCAGACTGACTCAGGCCTAAATTACCTAAAAGTGAACACCAAAAACCTCACTGAGGAGAGCCCCCAGGGAGAGTGGAACCAAGAGAGAGGGGATATAAGACTATAACCTTTGTAAAAAAATTAAAATATTGTGACAGTCACATATTCATACAATTAGATTTGCAAATGTTAACTATTCATTATTAATATAAGAATATGAGAAAATCATCTATGAAAATACAAATTGGCTACAAGACAATTTAGCAGTAGCTATTTAAATCATAAATACATGCAATCTTTGACCCAGAACTTCTACTTTTAAATATCTGTCCAACAGAAATATGCTCTCAATTATTACATAATACCTATACACAAATTTTTATAGCAGTGTTTTAATGACCAAAAATGACAATAATCTAAATGTCTGTTAGAAAAAAGGAATATTTAACCTACACTATGTAAAATTTTAAAAATTATTCTAAATAAACAATTCAAGTTGGCTTTTTTTCCATAGATGCAGGAATGGCTCAACATGCATAAATCAATAAATGCAGTGCATCACATAAAAGGACTCAAAAATACAAACCACATGATCATCTCAATAGATGTAGAAAAGGCTATTGACAGAATCCAAGCTTCTTTATGATGAAATCCTACAGAACTAGGAAAAAAAGAAACATATCTCAGCATAATAGGAGCTATGTGAAAAACCTATAGCCAAAATTATGCTAAATATGAAAAAAATCAAAGCATTTTCACTAAAATAAGGAACAGGACAAGTGTGTCCACTGTGTCCACTCTTACTCAATGTAGTTCTAGATGTCTTAGCTAGAACAAAAAGACTACAAAAACAAATAAGATGCAAACAAAGAGAAAAGGAAGACCTACCTCAAAGTATCATTTACAGATGATAATTCTTTTTAAAAAATATTTTATTTATTCATTTTCAAGCAGAGATACAGAGAGAGAGAGAGAGAGAGAGAGAGCGCGCGCGAGAGAGAGAGAGAGAGAGCGAGAGAGCGCACACCAGGGTCTGGCTTATGGGTATTGGGAAATTGAACCCAGGGCCTTAGGCACTGGAGGCAAATGCCTTAACTGCTGAGCCATCTCTCCAGCCCTACAGATGATAATTCTATACATAAGGGACCATAAAAACTCTACAGAAAACTCTTAGCACTGATGAACACTTTCAGAAAAATAGCAGCATACAAAGTTTACACTAAAAAATCAGCAGCCTTTCAATATATCAATAACAAACATACTAAGGAAGAAATCAGGGGAATAATCCCATTTACAATTGCTGCAATAAAGCAAAACAAAACACAGCACTGGAGAAATCCTAACCCAGGAAGTGAAAGGCCTCTGTAATGAGAACTTTATAATACTCAAGAGATAAATTGAAGAAGATACTAAATGTAAATCCATGCTCATGGGTTGTAAGAATCAATGTTATAATAATGGCTATCTTACCACAAGCAATCTACAAATTCAATGCAATCCTCACAAAAATCTCAATGATATTCTGACAGAAATAGAAAAATAAATCTTAAAATTCATATGGAAGCACAAAAGACCACTGGTAGCCAAAGAAATCCTGGGATGGGTGGAGAGAACTGGATGTATCGTCGCACCTGATTTTGAGTTATATTACAGTCATAGTAACACAAAACAGCGTGATACAGGCACAAAAACAGATATGTGGACCCAAGCAACAGAATAGCAGATCAGGATAAAAAGTCAAACAGCTACAGCCATCTGATTTTTTGCAAATATGAAAAAATATTCTTGGAGATAGATAGTCTCTTTAACAAATGGTGCTGGAAAAACTGGATGTCTTTATGTAGAAGAATGAAACTAGTTCCTCATCTCTCACCAGGTACAAAAATCAACTCCAAATGGATCAAAGACCTTAACATAAGGCCTGAAACTTTGAAATTGCTAGAGGATAGTAGGTAGAGACTTTCTTGACAGGATTCCAGTTACTCTGGAATTAAGTCCAACATTTGGCAAATTGGGGACTTTATAAAATTAAAAACTCCAAAGCAAAGAAAAAAATGTGTGAAAAGATAGCCCCTTACAGAATGGGAGGAAATATTTTCCAACAATCCATCTGACATAGGATTAATATCTAGATTATACAAATAATTCAAAAAGTTAAATAGCCAAATCAAAAGAATGGACTAAGGAACTGAATAGAGAGTTTCCAAAAAAAAAAAAAAAAAAAGAAATTCAAATGATAAGAAAACATTTAAAGAAATGTTTAACATCTTTAGCCATCAGTGAAATACAAAATAAGACTATTTTGAGATTCTATCTCATCACCATCAAGAATACAGAAGACCACAAATGCTGGTGAGGATGTTGGGAAAGAGAAACTCCTTAATCACTACTGGTGGGAATGTAAACTGGTGCAGCCACTATGGAAATCAGTGCAGATATTTCTCAAAAAACTAAAAATAGAACTGTAACATGATATAACCACACCAGTCCTGGGCATATACCCAATAGACTCTATATCTGATCACAGAGATGAATGTACATCAATGCTTGCTGCTGCTCTATTCACAATAGCAAGGAAATAGAGTCAGCCTAGATGTGTATCAACTGATGAATGAATCATGAAAACATAGTACCTATACACAATAAAAATTTGTTCACCTGAAAAGAAAAAATGGAATTATAAAATTTGCAAGAAAAATGAGGCTGGGGTGATAGCAAGAGGAACTGAGAGGGTCTGAGACTGGGTTCAATTCCCCTAGCAGGCATATAAATAGCTGGAAATGGCCACACATGTCTGTAACACTGGTCCTATGGAGAATAAAGACTAAAACATCTATGTGGAAGTGGATATAGAGACGAGAAAACTAGAGAAGAGCCCAGGACAGGAGTAAAAAGAGGCTTTAAGGAGAGGGGTGGGAGGTATCACATATGAATGGAAGTGGAAGGGAGACGTGGGTGGAAGGGTTTAAGAGCAGTTGGGGAATAAGAAGAGTGGGGAGAGAAGGGTCAACCAAAACTAGGCATGTTTGAAAATATCGTAAGAAAACGATATTGTAAGCTAATAACAAAAATATAAAAGGAGAAAAAAGATTCTGTTCAGATGTGTGTGCACATGTGTGTGTGTATATGTGACAAAGAGAGAGAGATAGAGATAGAGATAGAGAGAGAGATACCAACTGTTGGTGAAGATAAGGAGAACGTGAAAGAGCCTTTATGTTCGCCTTCTGGATATACATTGAAGATGCCATTTTGGAATGATTGTGGCAAAAATAAGAATGTAAGAATGTAGGACTTTTAATTCATATCTCCAATTGTTCTCCCAAAAGCACAATGGTACATGAGCTGTACATTTTACCATTTAATAGACGTTTTAAATTTACCACAATTCTTTGGTAATGTTCAATTTTTAAATTAGTAGCAAAATGGAATATTTTATATGAGTTAATAGATTTTTCTTGTTTGTAAATTATCTCCTCTGCCTATGCATCTTGTAGCAAGTTCGTGTTTTTTATCAGTTCATATAACTTTCATATAAAATGAATTTTTATTTTTCATACATCTTCATAAAAATTATTTAGATTGTTTTTTCATGTCCATCAATTGAACTCCTGTTGCAAATGAGTCTGAAATATCAATTATCCATTGGCTACTGGTGGTTCCCAACTCTCCTAGGATTTGCTGGCATCTGTTACATATGTGCCTATCCTTCTACTATCTAAACTCAGGAAGTTGCTCCACTCCAGGATATGCTCTCTTGTGTGCAGGGTAAAAATCAAGAGTACTGGTGGGAATTTATAATGATTGTTAAAGTTTTTATTCTTA
>PVHP010012785.1:0-42338 GCA_004024765.1 Zapus hudsonius
ACCACAGGTAAAGACCAAGGCCAATTGGAAACATTGGAGTCAAAAGGATAACCAACATTTTGGTTCATACTCCGAGGTCAGAGGCCACAGGAGATGATGGAATACCTCTGGCTCCTAGTCTCTGGTGTTGTCTGACTTCCTGATCAGGCAAGGTGAGAAAACCCAGAGATAGACTCCAAGTAAGTGTATCTGTAACAGGAAAGTCCCATCAGGAGAGAATGATACTCCAGGCTTCCCAAGAGTGGGAATGCCACATGTAAAATCACATCAGGAGAGACTGATACTCCAGGCTTCCCAAGAGCAGGAATGCCACATGGTCAGCACGACCTTGACTTATCTTAACAGATGACACAATGCTGAGAGTCACAGAGCTCCTCACAGGTCTCCAAGAGTCTCTCCTATAGAGTCATCACTGACCTCTAAAAATACAATGTATTGTTCACTTTGGCTGCCTGCATGGTCTTAAACACTCAGCAAGAAAATATTATAATGCTAACAAAGACTCAAATATTGGATTCTCTTGTCTGAGACAGGCTTACAGAAACCTCTACTTTCTTCTGCTTCTGTCCAGTCCTGATTAGTCAGCCACTGTTTTGCCTTTAAATTGAATTGCAGAATTGCTCTTATTGGTTATGTTTATCTGATAGTTAACTAATTTATACTAGTCCAATCTTTCTTTGCTGTGTCTTATTAAATCTGCAGCTCAACATTAGGGAGCTCTGACTGTTCAAACGTGTTGGTATTGGTAATGTTAGTCATTAACAATGTCTCTTTGCTTAGATTTAGAGTTGGCCAGATTCTTCTGCCACTGGGGGGGTATTCCCTTAAATTTATAACACAAGGGACCCACACAACCCTAAGAAATTAGGCTTATACTTAATAATAATATATAGGTGTCATATGGGAATCAAGAAGACGGCATCCTCAGCCAGTTGTGACAGCCAACACATTACCAGGAGTCTACAGATGAAGCCCTGATGGAAACCTGTCCCTAAGGAAGAGACGTCAGCTCTGCTCTAGCCTGGTTGAACTACACATGACAGAAGCCTGAAAATTTTAATTGGACTCTATCCCCATTCCTATCGGTGTTTGTGATGTCTGGTTAGATTCTCTGCTTTTGATAACAGATTATATCCTGTTAAGTTCTAAAGGTCAGAGACAGGCACTTGTCCTTCTGTTTAGCTATATATATTTTGATAATTGTCAACCGAGATTAAGAAACATCTAGACATTATCCAGCAAAACTATATAGCTTCACAAAATCAGGTAGATTTTGACAGCACTATGTTAACAGCAGGGAAAATGTTATTTCTATGTGAATCAAATGTTTATTAATGTTTAAAGGCAGTAAGACTCCAAATAGTTTTCCAGGAATACCAGGAGGTTTCACTAAAATTAAAACGATATGAAGATTCATAATCCAGGTGGAGAAGGGGGGAATATTGTAGCAAAATGAGTGTGAGCTCACTGACCCCCTCCCCTACATTCATCGTTACATTCTTCAGGCCACAGATGGCTATGAGATGAAAAACTACCAGAGCTTTGAAGTTCAGTGAGACAATTGCTTTAACTGTGATAAGGAGATTAGGAGAGATAAGGCCGGAGAATACCTGGGGAGAATATCTGAATTTCCTGAGACCTATTGTAAATGTGTGAACTACTAGATAATGGTAATTTGCATCATGTCACATACCCTACTCTGTATGGACTATAAAATATCTTTGTAACTGGGGTTTGAGGCCAGTGCTTCATTTATGCTTGGACCCCGGGCCCAGGTGAAAATTAAACTCCCCTCTCCTCTTGCTGCAATGGCTTTGTCTGTTTATTACCAGATATTTCTACAACACAACTGTACCTCCATCCCTGTCCCCCCCCAATCTAAAGTGCATGGAGTTAGAGACCCACGTTTTCTCCCTATGCAGCTATTAACATGGCCATGAAGAGTCATCCAGCCGATGTTCACAGAAAAATACTTCTAGAGTTTCTCAGCTTCACTTTTGTCCTGTGCTCATTGGTAGAAAGGAAGGTGGTGAGGGAGATGAATAGTGAGGCCCTGAGTTTTCATAAAGCCTCATGGAATTCCTTTTGTTTTCTTTAGACACAGTCTGGCTTTGAGCTCACTGTGTATCTAGAATGACCTTGAACTCCTGACCCTACTGCTTCCAACTCCCGAGTGCTGGGATTACACATTATATGCCTGATGCTTGATCTAAATAATAACAATAATAATTTACTGGGTCACTCTTTTCTTTTCCTTTAAAAATATTTTTGTTTATGAGAGAGCATGTGTGTGCAAGTGAGAGAGAGTAAAAGAATGGCTCCAGACACATGTGCACTGTATGCATCCTGCTTCACGTTAAGTACTGGAGAATGGAATCCCTGGCTGTCAAGCTTTGCAAGCAAGTGCCTTTAACTGCTGAGCCACCTCTCCACTCTCAGTATTTAAAAATATTTTAATTGAGAGAGAGAGAAAGGAGAGAGAGAGAGAGAGCGAGAGAGCGAGAGAGAGCGAGAGCGAGAGAGAGAGAGAGAGAGAGAGAGAGAGAGAGAGAGAGAGAGAGAGAGACACCAGGGCCACCTGTCACTGCAAATAAACTCTACATGAATGTGCCTCTTTATGCATCTGGTTTTAATGTGCTTTATGTGGGTACTGGGGAATTAAAACCGGGCTAGCAGGCTTTGTAAGCAAGCACCTTTGACCACTGATTCATCTCCCCAGGCCCATAACTTTTTCTTTTCTGAGGGATTTTTGATTCTACCACTGGTTACATAATTTGATATTTTATTTCAGAGTTCCAGCTTTATTGGAGGCCCCTTGAAGTTGATTAATTTTTTTAAAGCTCTTCACAGGTGACTGATGTCATCTAAATCTTTGGAAGGGGATTATTGGTTCTCACACTGCAAAGCATGGAAACAGCATCAGACATAGCTGTCCCCAGCTGCTCAGGCATCCCTGAGTATCCTCCATCTCTCAGCATCTCCATCTCTCAGCCCAGATTCTCTGCATTCCTTCATTTCCACACGAGGGCATTATGCTTTACAGTCTACCAGTTTAGCAACCACCGTGAAAAATCTTTTCCCCAATGGATTCATCAGCTCTCAGGAGTCTTCCCCCCTTGGGGCATGTGACTGTCCTTTGGGGAGAAAGTGCTGTGTCACAAAAATCCTATCTTATGTCACTGTGATGGTTTGAATATAAAATGTCCCCCATGGCCTCATGTGTTTTTGATTAAGCCTCACACTTAATCCTCAGCTGGTGGAACCTTTCGGAGTTACAGTCTTGCTGGAGCAGCTGGGTCACTGGGGGGGAGGGGGCTTGGGCTTTTATAATCCAGCCCACTTGCCAGTGGTAGCTTGCTCACTCTTGCTGCTGCTTCTTTGCTGATGTGACAGGATGCCTAGCCTCTGCTCTGCCATGAAGAAAGTTTCTTTGGAGACTGTAAGCTGAAATAAAACCTTTCCTTCCATAAGCTGTGTCCCAGAAATAAGAAGTAGCTGCTACATTCATCTATTCATCTTTGGAGACATGGGGGATTATCCCCATAATGACCACAGAATCTGAAAATAGAGGTGAGATGATGTCATCAGAAAAAAGCAGAATGAAGCAGAAGGAAAGGGAAAGAAAACAAGGTGTTCATTTCCAGTCCCTGTGACACCTGTGACAGGTGTCAGGATGTGGCTGAAGAGCCTTGCCTTCAGTATCAGGAGACCTGGTCTGGGTGCTCTCACTTCTGTGAATTACAAAGATGCCATATTACATTCTTAGATGCTCACTCATTTCATCACCTGTAGATTAGGATCATATTTCGCACTCTAGTTAATTTATGTGCATGTTGGGAAAATAAGTTCCTATCAATGATATGTGAGAAGTTTGTACAGCTTAGAGTATAATAAATAAAATAAGATTTTATGAATCATAATCACTGGTTCCTTTCATCCTATTCGATTCTTATGGTTATATTAGAAACCGCTTCAAGATCAAAGACTGAATTATGGAAAGGGTAGTTACGAACAACCTACTTTGTAGAGACATCAAAATAGAATTTACTAGGGTTAAATTCAAAATAGAATTAAACTAGGGATAGGGAGTAGATCTTATACAGTAAGAAATAGGAGGAAATAGGAAAATACTTTTCTAGAATGTTCCCTCAACATCTCTCTTTCACTTTCTCTTCTGTTTAGTAGTAGTTACAGCTGTCTTTCCTTTTGGCTTCTGGGTTGCTTAATTCTTGACTCAAGACACAGTGCATTGACACCATAACAATACCACACTTTATTAGCTCGGTTGGAGGTATTTTGAGTCATTTTTAAAATGAATTTTGGATGATCCAAGAAGCAAAAGCCGGCTTGTTTTATTAGGGGGAGAAACTGAGAGAAAAACTGTAGAGGAAGGCAAGTGAGGCCATGAGAGCTATTGGACTGTAGGTGAGGCTCCTTGTGAATGGGAGAAGAAGGCTTGGTGGGGGCAGCATTGACCGCTGTGCCATCCAGGGAGAGCTCAGTAGGGCCATGTGGATCCCATGTCTCTATGAGTGGTCCTGCTGCAGGGTTCCTGCCTCATTCAGACATTCATGGGATGATGTCCACAGGAAACTTGGTGACTTTTTGTGTGTGCATGTGTCATATGTGTAGTGTGTGTATGGTATATGATCATATGTGCAGATGTACATGCCTCAGTGGTGTCCTCCTCTATTACACCTCCACCTTATTCCCCAAAGACCTGAACCTTGAGTTCCCTGTGCTTTAGTCAGTTTGGCTTACCAGGGAACCTCAGCAATCTGACTTTCTCTGTCCCACTCCGTGCTGGGGTTACAGGAGTGTGTGGGCATGCTTGGCTTTTAATGTGGATACTTGGGGTTGAATTCAGGTTCTCACTCCTGCAATGCAAGGACTCTGACACACTAAGCCATCCCCATAGTGCTGAAACTCTGGAAATTTTCATCCTTGCTCCTTCTGCTTAGTTATGTGAAAAGTGCGGCTGCATGGCTGCCCTACCTCATCTTTCCTTCATTCTGTTGTTCATGTGTGTGGTATGTTTCTGATGAGCACCTAGTCTCTGTCCAGGAGCACCATGGCACTGGTATGTCAGTGATGAACCAGAGACAAGGCCCCTGTGGTCACGAGATATGCGACAATCCAGTGGTTTCATTCTCAACTTTCCAAAGGGCTCTAGTGGATTTCATGTTTGCGCTCAGGGAATTACCTACTCTCTTATTTTGGCATCCTCCTAACCTCATATTCCCTGTGTTGTCTTTGACAAATGCCTCAAGTCATTTTTGGTAGCTTGGTCTTAAGGATCAAAGCTGGAGAAACCATATAGCTGTCTTTGTCCTAATGGTTGTAGGGTTGGTCCAGAGGAGCCTCAGATACCCCATCCACCTCTGGGTCTTGTCTCCCAAGAGTGAAGAGAGCAACATTGTCTCTTCATACTTGGGAGAAGCTGAAATTATCTATAGTAGCCACCAAATATTGTGCCCATGTCTTCTCCTCTGGCTCCCTTTGCTCACCATGTTGCCCCGACTCTGCCTTGTTCCTGTCCAACATATCAAGCTCATCCTCCATTCACAGCCTCCATCCACCCAGAATAGTCTTGGAATGGTTGGCAGATTCTTTCCTATAGACATCATTGTCTGTATTGCTTCTTCAAAGAAGCCTAACTTGCCATCTAATCTAAAATAGACACTTAAAAACTTATCATGCCATATTTTTATAAGTTTCTACAAGTCTTTATTGGGATTAGACATTTCTTGCCTTCCTTCTTTCCTTCCTTCCTCTCTCCCTCCTTTCCTCCATTGCTCCATTCAGTATCTCACTACAAAGCCCTGGCTGTCTTGAACCCATTGTTATCCTTGTCTTAGACTCCCAACTGCTGGATTATAGGTATGCAATATGCCACTGTGCCTGTGTCTGTCTGTCTGTCTGTATATTTTCTTCCTTTGTTTCATTCTTTATTCATAACTAGAATGTCATTCCAAATGAGTAGGGGAGATATGATCCATCATATTAACAACTTTGTTTTTAATCTGGATCCCATAACAGTCCTAATGCTTAAAAGCACAGTTCCTTTACTTAATGAGTGAAGGAAAATGAGACCAACAACTTCAGGACCATCGAAAGCTCCTCGGGAGTCCTTCCTTTCTAAACTCCCATGCAGAGGACCTATTTCTGATTTGCCATTGGAAGACAGAGTTCATTTGAGAAGTTGAGACCTGCAGAAGTCTTGATTGGATGGAATGTCTAATGTGTCTAATATAATAATACATTATATTATGATGTATTACATATGCTTGCTTCTATTAGACATACTAGAAATACATCACACACATTTTTATTTGGGAGACATCTGTCTTATTGCTGAGTCACAGTGAGATTTTCCTTTCATTAAGTCTGGTCATGCCTCTTGGGAATACCACTTTTATTCTCTCTGCTTTGTGAGATCCCTTTCTTTTCTCAGGCAGCCACTAGCTGTTGAGCGTGGCCTGTGCAGCTGGAATAGCTCCTGCTGTTAACTCAGAACTGAATAACTGGAGTCCTACTTCTTGAGGGACTTGCTGTCCCTGAGGGAGCATGCTATAAAGGAAAAATGAAATAAGGACTATGGGGACGGAGGCAATGTGATGCTTGAGTAATGACTTCTCAGAAGAAAGGCATTTGGGTTTTAGCGGACTGAGGGCAGTTTATAAAGCCGAGCATCTGGAAAGGTCATTCTAGAGATATAAAAGAGGGAGGGAAGTGCAGGGTGAATTGAGACATAAAGCAGTGGGAATAAAAGAGCAAGTGAGAAACGGAAGGAAGGAAGAGGCCAGGCTGTGAAAAGTCTGAAAGCCACAGAGATGATCTGGGACATTGTTTTGCAGTCTGGGACAGAACTGACTTGGAACGGGTTTTGAACTAAGAAAAAACAACCTTAGATGGTGCTTTGGGAATGTTTCTATGCTGCACAATGGACTAAATGTTTCTTTTGTGTGCACATGTATATGCAGGTGCATGCCCATGGCAAGACCAGAGTGCAACCGTGGGTACTATACAGATGCTGTCTACCTGTTTTTTTTTTCTCTCATTGGCCTGGAAGTCACCAATTAAACCAATCAGGCTAGACTGACTGGCTAGCAAGCCCCAGATATCAGCTTATCTCCACCTCCCCAGGGCTGGGTTACAAGTGTGTGCCACCATGCCTGGCCCTCTTTTAAATGTTGCTTCTGGGAATTGAACACTGGCCTTCATGTTTGTGAGGCAAGCACTTACTGATTGAACTATCTCCCTAGTCCCGTATATATATATATATATATATATATATATATATATATATATATATATATATATATATATGACAGAACTGTCATCTTATAGCCAGAAGTGGTGGTTCCCATTGTTATAAGTAACCCCCTGTGCTGATTTGTTCAGTGGAAATATCTACCAGGACTAGTCCTATCGTGGGCCTGGTGGCACATGCCTGTTATCCCAGCTACATGGGAGGTTGAGGCAGAAGACAGATGAGCCACGAGGAAAAAAATCATTCCTAATGCCACCACACAAAGGTAATCAGAAGTAGAAGTCTGGGCATGTATGTGTGCACATGTTCTGTACACATATTTTATATATATCCTGTTCCCTTTCATCTTACAATTGATCATATTCTAAATCATATTAATAAACATATATGCCTCATTTGTAAAAAACTGCTGGGCCATCTCTCCAGCCTCATGGTATCTATATATTTTCAAACATGTGTCTTCTGGGGATTGAACTCAGGTCCTCATGCATGTATGGCAAGCACTTTACTGACTGAGCTATCTTCCCAGTTGTAATTTTTTTGTTGTGACTTTATCTTGCTATTGCCTAGCTAGTCATGAACTCCTGAGATCAAGAAATCCCCCAGAATAGCTGGAACTACAGGTGTGGACCACTGTTCCTGGCTTTGGAAAGCCCACACCTGGACTAAGCACTGGAAAATGCGATGGCTGATTGATGACATCCACCACGAATTGAGAAGGTCGAATGTGTATGCTTCATTTGATTTTTTTTAAATTGATATCTCTATTATCCATTATTAGATACAGTGTATGAGCAAACCTTATGATGGTACCCCCATTTCCCTCTTCCCTGTCCCCAATTCACTGGGGATCCTCCTCATTGTATGCCTCATTTTTAATGGCTCCTTATACTATTAAATGTGTTTCAAGTCTTTAGTATAGGGGTATTGTAAGATCCATTCCTTACTTAGTAAGAGAAAACCTGCAGAAATTGGGGGAAAGGGCCATGAACTGTAAATGTTGACCAAGAGAAAAAGTTTGAAGATTTTCAAGTAGGGGATTAGCAAGGCTGGATACCAGCTTGGCTCACAATTTTCAGTTCCCCGAGGCTTGTCAGTGAGCTGGTAGTCTGTTAGGCTGGAGATAGGACTGGAGAGTGACCTTCAGGTTTTTTTTCTGCATTCAGGGAACCCAAATGGCTTAGTGGTTCTTATCTGCCTGCTGCCATGATGGGAATTTGGCATCTGAGGCTGAGCTGTGCCAACTCCAGTAAAGATGTGTGGAGTCCAGGAATGGCTTTGGGCCCTGGGTCCAATCCCAGCTGTGGGCCTTCACAGTCAGAGGGACTAAACTTCTGTGACAAGATCCCCTCTCAGTGAAATATTGCTGGGAATGCTTTTCAGATATGTGTATTTATCTTAAAATTATAGTGCTGGGATTACAGGCATGCGCCAGTCCAAGGGTCTTTTTGTCTCCACCTGGCATTACAGGTGTGCACCCCAAGGTATTTTATGTGGGTTCTGGGGATCTGAACTCAGACACTCATGCTTGTGTAGCAAGTACTTTACCAACTGAGCTATCTTCCAAGTCCACTTCACTAGTTTTTAAAATCTTGGTTTAAGACTGATTATGAATTCTTGTCCAGGTGCAGTTTATTTTGATACTTTTAAATTAATGTCAAAATCAAAAAGATACTTCACCAGGATTTGTAGATCATCTTGAAAAAGTGAGTTTAATTGGATGCACTTTGTCAATCATGATGCTCCATTTAAATTTCTTCCACTGACTTTTACAATGAGTTTAGTTAACATCTCGTGAGTACATTTCTGTCTCACCAGTTTCCCATTACTTAGTTTATTTACACTGAATGCTGGGTTAAAACCATTGAATTCTTCCCTTGAAATATGTTTTGTACAAGTAAAGAAATGGAGTTTTTATCAAGCCATGACTTTGGCAATACACAATGGGAAACTGTTTCTAACAGATATCTTTTTTTTTTTTTTGATGTGGCTTTATTTATTTATTTATTTTTTTATTGTCCATAATGAGTTACATTATTTTGTGGGCAAACAATGAGTTGTTATCCCCAATTCTCCGATGCTCCCCCTCCCCCTTCCCCAACCAGCTGGATATCCTCCTCCGTGGGTCGTCTGGATCAGTCCTTGTGACAGGGGACCATGGATAGCCTAGTATTCAGCCAGGTTCTCCTGGCCCTAGTATGTTGTTACTGAGGGGTGCCATGCCTCTGGATAGTCTCCTCCACCACGGCTCTCACAATCTTTTCGCCCCCTCTTCCACACAGTTCCCTGAGTCATAGTGGATGAGTATTAAGGCTGCTTTAAGGTTGTGAGCTTAGGGGTCTTTGTGTCGAAATCATTGGTTTCTGTCTCACTGGCTTATCATGTGTTGATTGAATGGCTGTGGCTGTGGGTCCCTCTAACAGATATCTTCAAAATGCTTTTTTGTTAGATTTTATTTCTGTTTTGAAAAGCAGCTAATTGAGTCCCCCCAAATTATCTTGAAGCTCACTGTCATGGTTTGATACAGGTGTCCCCCACAAACAAATGAATGTGTTCTGATAGATCGATCCTCAGCTGATGGCAGTTTGGGTTTTACAACCTCGATGAAGCTGTGTTGTTGGGGGTGGGCTTATGGGGGTTATAAGCCAGCTTCCCCTTGCCAGTGTTTGGCACACCTTCCTGCTGTTGTTTGCAGTTCTGTGGCAGAGGTGATGTCCAGCCCTCTGCTCATGCCATCGTCTTCCCTGCCAGGATGGAGTCTCCCCTCGAGTCCTTAAGCCAAATAAACCCATTCCTCCACAAGCCGCTTTTGTTTGTGTTCTTCCTGCGCAGCAACTAAGAAAGCTGACTGCAACATTCACATTTGAAAATTACTGTTAAAAATATCTATTTGGGGGCAGTAAAGCCTAGTCACCTGGGTTCGATTCCCAGTACCTACATAAGGCAAGATGCACAAAGAAATGCCTGCATCTGGAGTTTGTTTGCAGTATCTGGAGGCCCCAGCATGCCCATTCTCTCTGTCTCTTTCTTTTCTCTCTCTCTCTCTCTGCTTGCAAATAGATAAATAAAAATTTTTAAAGTATATCTATTTGGCACTGGTGAAAGAGTGGCAACCAAGATATAAAGGGGGGCAACCAACTGCTTTCTGATTGGATTTGAGGCCCACTCCAAGGGAGGAACCTCAAGTCTAGCCAGAAGCCTGTGGCTGGGAGGTTACAGGCCTGAATGGGGGAAGCTACTGCTAACTTGATTCAACAGTCCTGTCAAATGACCTTGTTAATACTTTGTTTATGCCCAGAGATGAGTGTTGCTTTCAGCCTTGGCCAGAGAGGCTTGCTTTTGCAGTAAACAGTGGAAACTTCAGAGACTCTTATGTGGTTAAGGTGCTGAAAATAACTGACTATTGAAAGCTGAGCCCTAAATGGGTCATCTACATCACCCCCTCCCAGGCTCAGGGAACCCTGCAGAAGTGGGGACAGAAAGTATGTAGGAGCCCGAGGGAGGAGGAGCTGCCGTGGAATCCTGTCTTCCAGGCATGTCGCAGTCACTAAGAGTGGGCTTGTCAACATTCTACCACGGAGTGAGGTGGGGTCCCCAGGGCCCATCTCTGCCTCAGGATTGTAGGTAGTTAACTGTTGCTAGGGAGAAGGGTGTGAAGTCCCACTGCTCCCAGAGGATCTATAGGTAGTTAATGCTTGTTGGGGGGGAGGGGAGACTTTTCTCCAGTAGTGTAACCACTGGAAAGTATCCATGCTCCAGAAAGTATAACACCTCACCCATACTCATGTAAGCAGCCCTAAAGATCATGAGGACACACACTCACACCCCACAGATACATGACAATGAGCGGGGGCTGCTGGGCAAGAGCATAGGGGTCAGGATGAGGGGGACAGGAGAGAGTAATCAAGGTGAATATGAGAAAAATACATACTTGTATGAAAATGTTATAATAACATCTATTATTTATCATTAATTTATGCTAAAAATAAAAATCCTGTTAGCTATTCTAAACTAAGAGCTGCTTGACATCCCAGAAAATACCAGCTTTGGAAATTTGTAATATTTTTCATTAAAAATTAGTAATTTTAATGACTCTTTAGTATCTTCCCATGAAGTTGTAGTCAGAGCTCTTCATGATTGGTTCCCTACCTCATTACAGTGATATAAAAATGTCCCTATTTAGTAGTCATACATCTACCATGTATATGTATGTATGTATGTATCTACCTACCTACCTTTCTATCATCTATATATCTACCACCATGTGTATATGTGTATATGTATGTTCATATGCATGTGGGTACATGTGTGTGTGCATATGTGTATGTGTGCATATGTGTGTGTATGTGTGTGTGTGCGTGTGTGCACAGAGGCCAGAAGTTAACACAGATGTCTCTCCCTCATTCACTCTCCATTTTAGTTCTGACCTTGACATGTTGTCTTGACTCCTGATCCTCAGTGACCTCATGGTAAGCTGCAGTGGGAAAGGGGCATAGATTATCTTTGACGTCTCTTAGCAGCAAAGGAGTGCAAGCCAGGGGCAGGTGGAGGAATGCAGTGTGACAGAAAATCCTGGGGCTCCTTTTCTGTGCCAGGGAAGGTGTCCTCAATTAAGATTGCAACTTCTGGGGCCCGGAGGACTTTCCCACAGTGATGGCATTGTGAGGTGACTGACAGGGAAGCTTTTGTCATCTGTTGCTGCCTTGAAAAGGTTTTTTTCTTTTATAAAAACTTATTTTTTGTTAGGAGAGATAGAGTGAGAGCGAGAGAGCGAGAGAGCGAGAGAGCGAGAGAGCGAGAGAGAGAGAGAGAGAGAGAGAGAGAGAGAGAGAGAGAGAGATATGCATGTACCACTTTGTGCATCTGGCTTTACCTGGGTACTGGGAGATCAAACCCTGGCCACCAGGCTTTGGAAGCAAGTGGTTTTAACCACTAAGCCATTTCTCCAGCTCCTTGACAAGGTTTTGAGCCTTTCTACACCTCATTTTTCACATCAGCATAATAGTGCTAATGATCAGACTTCCCACCTGGGCAGCTAGAGAGGGTCAAACCTAAACAAATGTGTGAAATATAGAATTTCATGTAAAGCCCAGCATAGGTAGCAGTTGATAAACTGGGTTATGGCTTTCATGGTTCCTGGTGCCTGCTGGGGACCAGATACTCTACCGGCCAAAACAATCAAGTCAGTCTGTCTTAGCCCATGAAGGTTTATTGTAAGAATGCAACAAGCAGTATCAGTGATGATGCAAGAAGAGAATACACCCCAGCTGGTTTCTGAGGGATTGATGTGGAAGGTCTACTTGAGGCAGTTTAGGGGTAACAGGGCTCTCAAAAGTAAAAGTGTTGAAGGCAAGAAATGTCCTTGTTTCTGTTAGGGAGAATTTGTTTTTCTTTTCTCTCTTATCTTTTCCTGCCTCCACATGCTCATATACATACATGCATACACACCTGTGCACACATCAGCTTATACACATGTATATACACATATATATGCTTACACACATTCATTCATATGCACCTGTGCACACATCAGCTCTAACACATATGCATACACATATACATACATGCATACCACACACATACATGCATACACACCTGTGCACACATCAGATTATACACATGTATATACATATATATATGCTTACACACATACATTCATATGCACCTGTGCACACATCAGCTCATACACATGTGAATATACACACACATACAGGCATACCACACACATACAAAATATTGGTATTGACTTAAAATGGGAGAAGGAATTAAATAGGAACACTTCTAAATCACCCCCAGATAAGTAAGCATGCCCAGTACATTTGGCCCTTTGAAGAATTTCAGCTCTCTACCCATCTCCCTCTCTGTCCCCTCCCACTTGACCATGCTCCAAGTAGACCTGGGATTCTGAAGGTACCTCCTGTTGTGGCCATTGAGATTTCAAAGAGTGTTTGTTGTCTTCCACCTTCTCTATATGACCAGACTAGATCCAGAGGCATATGAATCCTTATATACTATTATGGTAACTGACTAAGCCTTTCTGCACTTGAGCTGAAAGGAGAAATAACTTCCTCCCCTCTACCACCTGTTGACTCAAAGTCTTACTGCCTCAACAGTTCAAAAGCCAACCAGGCTACTGTAGGATTGAGTCAATCCTCCTGCCTCACACCCCATGCAACACAGTGCAGTCTTCCCTCTTCCTTTCCCCAAACACCAAAAAACCTCTCTTTCCTTCTACAAGCTGGTTCAGAGTTTCCTTCACCCATAATCTAATCCTGTCCTCGTGGCTTCTGGTTTAGACTCATCTTCCATCTCATTCTGAACCCCACCACTCTCTTACCTTGTTTTAAATAAAACCTTGGGCTAAAGCAACTGTTTGTGGTGGTTTTGATTAGGTGTCCCCCATAAACTTATGTATTGTGAATGCTGGCTCCCCCAGCTGCTTGCTCCCTGAAATCTGAGAGGTGGAGCCTTGCAGGAAGAGATGTGTTGCTGGGGGTGGACCTTGAGGTTTAGTAAGCCCCTAGCTTGCCAGTGTTAATTGGCTCACTCTCTGTTACTGTTGTCCACTGAGGTTGGCGAGGAGGTGATGTCCAGCCTCTGCTCTATGCCTTCCCCTGCCATCAGGGAGCTTCCCCTCAAGACTGTAAGCCAAAATAAATAACTTTCCTCCCATCAGCTGCCTTTGGTTGGGTGCTTTATCCCAGGACCAGAGTAGCCTATAGCACTGTGAGTCTCAGTTTTCTACTGTGAACCCTGAACCTGACAGCTTTCTTTCTGGAAGATGACAGGCTTTCAGAGGAAAGGTGTAGGGAACAGAAGACTTGAACTATGAGTGTCTTCTGCAGTGGGTGAAGTGAAGTTGCCACAGCCAGGATGGACTGCTGGGACTTCTGGGAGATTGAAAGTGACTAGGCAGTCAGGGTAAAAGAACTCCAAAATGAATGTTTTCTTCCTTGACTAAAAGCAGAAAATGTCATTAAGTCTATAAAGAGAACCTGATATTTTTTCTTTATCTCTTTCTTCCCTGGAAAGTTACACCCTCCAGGAAGGATATATCTAACTTAAGTTTACACCCTTCCTAGATTTCAGAAACTCTGAGCCCTACCTAAGTTTTCTGGAAATAATTGCTCTATTTTACAGAAACCTGGTCTTTCTCCTCTAACGACTGTGAAATCTGGTCTTTGTCTCACAGTAACTTGTGAATTTGGTTCTTATAGAAAGCTGTTCCACTACCCATTGAAAACCCTACTGAATGTCACCAGATGAATTCTCCTCCTCCATGGAGACTCCCTCCTGTCTGTAAGGAGTCCTTCCCTTCTGTCAAGCTCTAATAAACATCTAAAATCTGTATTTCACCCTCTGGTAGTCTGTGATTCTCATTTGTTGAATTCATAAGAAGCCCAAAATTCCACTGACTCAGTGGAAACTCTGTGTGACCATGAGAACCCGGCACCTCAGCTCCTGAGTCACAGACCCCCTAAGAGCCGAGATAAAGCTTTGTTGTTCTCAAGGACACCCTAAAAGTCCTGTGGGTAATGGGGAATTGAACCTGGACCATCAGGCTTTGCAAGCAAGCACCTTTAGCCACTGAGCAATCTCTCCAAGTCTTTTCTGCTCTTGTTTCTACTCTCTCTAAATAGAATTCTTTCATAATTTACTTTTTTCAAGTCTGTGTTTTTCAATTCTTTGCAAATAATAAACAAGAACTTGAAAGCCACTGGCTTGGGGGTTATTTGAGAGTTAGTTGCTTGGGGAGTTTTAAGCCCACCTAGAGTCCAGTCCCTACACCCTGAAACTTCAAGGCTGAGCTAGAGTCCAAATAAAGCATTTTTCCCCCAGTTTTGTGGGTGAAACTGTCCTACAAGGCACTCAAAATGCACTATGGGACAACTGTGGGGGGAGGGACGTGGGGGAGTTGAAAGACTCTGGGAAGGCTTTTTCCATCTATTTAATCTATTTATTGTTCTTTTTTTTTGTATGTAGCTGAAATGACCTGGAACTCCTGAGCCTCCTGTCTCATCCTCTCAGATGCTGGAAATACAGAGGTGTATTACCTTACATCAGATTTTCTTTTTCTTTTTTGCATTATTAGAGATCAAACTCACTGTCTTGTGCATGTTAAGCAAATGCTTTTCTACTGAGTGAGCTATGTTCTCAGCTTTTTTGTTTTCTTGAGACAGGGTCTCATGTCAGCCAGCCTAGCCTTGCACTTGCTACACAGTCAAGAATGACTTTGAACTCCTGACCTTCTTGAGTGTTGGAACTATAGGCAAGCACCACTGCACCAGTAATTGTTGTTTACCTGTGTATGTATGTGTGAGTGCAGGGCCCAAGCTTTTTTTTTTTTTGTGGGAGGAAAGAGGGGTCTTACACTATTGAGGAGGGGCCTTGCCTGGGGCATGTGGGATGTGTTATGTGGGGTGTTGAGCTTCTGGGAACCAAGTCTATGAGAACAGGTCATCTTGGCCACTTTTTAAACTCCACTGGGGAAGTGAGGCTTGGAAAGTCATCTCTACCCAGAGCTATGGCTGGTGGTTGGGAGGAGGTTGTCTTCCCTTCCCAAGCCCTGGTACAGTAAAGTTAACAGTGAGGACTCACTAATCTGGGCACATTTGGGGGTGGGAGAACCTGTTATCGCTGTGGAGAGGGGAAAGAGAGGCAGCTTTCTTTAAATCTAATATTTTTCATGGTCTTTTTGAGTCTGTATCATTTATCATAGATTTTTTTTGAGGTAGAGTCTCACTTTAGCTCAGGCTGACCTGGAATTCACTCTGTAGTCTCAGGGTGGCCTTGAACTCCTTGCCTTGTCCTCCTGAGTGCTGGGATTAAAGGCGTGTGCCACCATGCCTGGTGTAATTTTTAAAACCTATTTCTTCTTTCCTGAAAGGTGAAGAATGGAATATGGTGAATGTGCTTTGGGCAGAAGAAAGAAGGAATCTGAAAATGGCTCTCTCTGGAGCTTGGAGCCTGCAGCTAGAGCATGCGCACACCAGGTGGGGTAGAGGCAGGAAGTGCTGATGAAGGACGTCCTAAGCCTTGGGACTGGCCCAAAGTCACACAGCAACTTGTTACAGAGAAAAGAAAGGAAGTGGGTGAGGACCCAAGGTCTTCTCATTTGAAAATATGATGTCTTTTTTCTTTTTTTCTTCTGCTTAGCTGTCAGTTCAGGCTCTCATAGGAAGGAAGACCAGAGACCCAGATTCTGAGGCTGGCTCTGAACTTGAAGCTATCTCTGAGCCTCAGTATTTCATTGCACACAAAGCTAATGATGCAGCGGCTTCCCCAGCTTGTCAAACAATTAAATGAGGGACCTGAAGTACTGCATGGCAGGGGAAGGGAGGGACAGTGCTTGGTAATGGTAAGTACTCCGTAAACATCAGCAATGACCTTGGCCTGGAGACAGAAACCATCTAGACAGTCAGAGGGGGAGGTTGAGAGGAGCCCAGGAATGAGTCCTCTTCAGAACCCCTTTCCTTTGCCTCTTTGTCATGGTGTTCATGGCAGGTGGCTTTGGATGTCTTCCTCTGGGGCAGGGAGGGATCAGGGAGAGGCTGGGAGCTGGGCTGTCCTGGTTTGTGAATCTCTGGAGCTTCAAGCCAGAAGCTAAAGCATGTGTGCACAGGGTGGGGTAAGGCCGGGGAGTGCTGAATAAGGACGTTCTCAACCTTGGGGCTTACACTTGGGCAGGTTGCTTCTCCTGTTCAGTTTTTGGTTCATGCTTTGTGACAAGGATGCTCACGTAATTCATTTGTGAATTGCTGACTATTCCAAGCTGGGACCTGGCTGATCTCCTGTCCATGGAGATCCCGTGGACATCACAGTTCTTCTTCAGTGTCCCTCAGAGCTGTCTCTAATGTCCTCATCGCATGGGGACTCTGAGAACCAAGGGTATGATGCACACAGAAATCAAAAGGATGGGCAATTTACATCACCATCATAATATATTTATAATTATAAATTAAATTAAAATTTGCCCTGAACAACAACAAAAGCAACCTAGTACCAAGGTCTGGAGAGATGGATCAGTGGGTCAAATGCTTGCTGCTCAAGTACCAGGACCTGAGTTCAGATCCTTCACACTCACATAAGATGTGAATGTGTGGTTGTGTGCACATATAATTCCAGTACTGGGGAAGAGAGTCAGATAAATCCCCAGGGCTCACTGGTCAGCCAGTGAATTGATGAATTCTAGACTCGGTGAAAGGTATTGTCTCAAAATAAGTGAGGAGAGTGATCAAGGAAGACACCCCATGCTTACCTCTGGCCTCCACATGTTTATGTACACCCTGGTGGTTTGAATCAGATGTTCCCCATAAACTCATGTGTTCTGAATGTTTGGTCCCCAGCTGGTGGCAATTTGGGAGGTAGCACCTTGCTGGAGGAGGTGTGTTGTTAGGGGCAGGTCTAGCAGTGGGGTAGTCAACTCCCATAATCAGAGCTCCACTCACTCTCTTGTTGCTTTCTGACAGCTGCTGTGGCAAGAAGTGATGTCCAGCCTCTGCTCTACCATCCTTTCCCTGCCATCATGAAGTTTCTCCTGGAGATTGTAAACTAAAACAAACCTTTCCCTCCAATCAGCTACTTCTGGTTGGGTGTGTTGTCCTGGCAATGAAAAAGTAACTATAACACACACACATACATGCACAACTGCACACACACACACACACACACACACACACACACACACCAAGAACACAAGAACAAAGATCATCCTGGGATAGGGCTGATACTTAACCCAACCTTCTTAGAAAGATGAGCAAGTCCGTGACTATCACTGGCCCAAGGGCTGACTGTATGGAGGACTGCTCATTGCCATATCAGGATGGCGCCTCCTAGGGGAGAGGAGTAGCAAGGCAGGAAGAAAGTTACTGAGCCTAAGGTCTCAAGAGGCCCAAGATAAATGGTATGTCCTTCACCAGCTTGTTCAGGATCATGTCAGCCCCAGTGAAGTACACGCTACTATCCAGTCTCACAGGCCGTCACTCTTCCCTTCTGCTTTTCTCTTTCTGGCTTTCCGGGCTTCTGTACTTAGTAAGACCCTCTGGCATTGTTCTCATGGGAATCCTGGAAGTTAGTCAAATCCTCCTCCCTTCTGGGGGACAAAAGTAAATCAGTATGTGATATTAAAGGACCTGGAAGACTCTAGTGATTTAGCACTTTCCATAAATGTCAGCTGGCCTTGCAGCTGTGGACAGCCTCCCCCTACACATCTGTCATTTTCTCTCTCTTCTCGAAGCACTCCCTTGATGCAGTGTGGCTCAGAGAAGCAGAGACAAAATAAGCTTGGAACAAATGCCAAGAGGCAGAGCTGTCCCCATCACGGAAGGTTCAGGGAGTGACCTTCCCATTGGATTTAGTGGCTCATACCAGATTCTCTCAATTGTAAGGGACAGAATCCCCCTCTCAAGCAAATAACCAAGACACATGCCTTATTAAAGTCTAGGGCTAGGTTGAGTTTAGAGCTGGCTTGATGTGGTGTTTAGGCACTGATGAGAATCACATGATCTCTGTACATTCCTAACTCTATTTTTTTTTTGCTGTTAATGCTTGTGTTTAGGTTCCAAGATAGACCAGAAACTCGGGACTATTACCTTCTCAGTGCCCAGCAGGAAACAGCATCTACTTTTATCCCACTACCCCCCAACTGGATCGATTTCTTTTCTTGTAGCTAGGACAAAATATCTGACAGACATCATCTTAATGGAGGAAAGGTTTATTTCAGCTAACAGTTCCAGGTGATGGTCCATCATGGTATGGAGGGCATTACAGCAGAAGCTTGAGGCAGCTGGTCACATTCAACCCAAGGTGAGGAAGCAGAGGAGAGAGAGAAGGATGTATACTGGTGCTCAGCCAGTTCTTTCCTTTTATAGATTCCCATAGAATGGTGCTACTCACAGATAAAGTGGGTCTTTCTCATCTCAATTAACCTAATTAAAATAATTCCTAACAGGCACACTTAAAGGCTAGTCTAATCTCGATAATCCCTCATGGGTCAAGTTGACATTCTGTCAAGTTGACAGTCAGTATAAACCATCACACCAGCCAAAGGCAACTTTTTTTTTTTAATTGGAAAAATCTTTTATTTAAAAAACAGGTTAAAATGCCAATGACAAGAATTGTCACTGAAGTGAAGATTTTCCTGAAGTTTAAAAATGACTTAATTTTCTTTCTGCTTGGATTTTTAAGTCACAATGTCTCCATCAGTTTTTCTGACCTTTTCTCCAGGTCTTATACTTGTTAAGATGTTTATCAACTAGCACTCAGGAGTCTGAGGTAGGAGGATTACTGTGAGTTCAAAGCCAGCCTGTAACTACTGTTGAACCCAGGAACTCCAAGAAAAGACCACAGATTCAAATTTAGGTCAAATTGAAGCAAGCTGTACTTGTACACACAGGAGCTGGCCAGTGGCTGTCTCACCCAAATGCAGGGCTTAGGAGACTAGCAGCCAACAAAGGAAAAAGTGGGGTTTTTATCTTCAAAACCTCAGAGCATTTCCAATAAGCAATTTATCAAACAGGAGTTCAATTAAGCAGGATTTACAGAGATGAAATAGTGCAGTTAGCTGTAAATTCCATGTGAGTCAAAATAACTAGATAACTTCTTCAAAGTATAAGCAACATTTAAGACATGTTTGCCCATTATCTTTGCTTCTGTGTTTGCCCTGTCCATATTTCAGGGCTGCACTCTCCCCTAGTATAAGTGATCCTCTCTGTCTTATCTTTAAGGACTTTTTCTGTTAGGTTTTTCTGAGATTCTTTGGTTGTTGAGGGGGGAGAAGTTTGGCCTCCCTGTAGTTAACTCTTTTACAACTTTTAGTCATTAACCCTTTTGCTCCATTGGTATTTTGTCCTCTGGAAGGCCTGGGTCTTCTCGTGGTCCGGGAAGAGTGATAGCATAGTCAGGGTGGGGAGACTCATGGGAGGGGTAGAGCACACAGAGAAATTCAGGCCGGTTTAGGATGTGGTCAAATCAAGCAGAACTTTGTCACAAAATAATTTCTAACTCTAGGATGGTGTTTCTCTGGTTCCTCACTTCCCCTCTTTTCCTGTGTCCCCTTCAAATCTTTGAAAGGGACTAATGTTGTCCGTGATATAAAAGAGAATTAAATTGTTGTTCAATAATCTGAATAAACAGTTAATTATACATTGACCAAGAGCTAATAGAAGAAGGATATAGATGATAGGATTCAGTAAAGGGCTCACTCATGGGAACCAAATCCCTAGACCTGACAAAAGTTATCCAATTGAATTTTATAATAAGCAGATAATTTTAACCAGAACAACAAACACCAGTAGTACTGATGGACATCCATTTTCCTTGATATCCCACCTTGAGATTCTCAGGCTCTGTCTTTTGTAGCTGGAGTGACTAGAGTAGTGCTGAAGTCACCTCGTCAGGGGTAGGTGTCCTCTAGGGTTTGACCTGGAGGGGATCTTCCAGGTCCCTGGTAACTTGTTAGCTATTGTAAATGGCTGAGGATGCTGTCTTCTTGTCTCTGGTGTGATGAATCTATATCATCATTTGATATAGTGATGGATATGGGCCCAATTCCCTAGGGTGCGTGTGGGTTCCTTGTGTTCTCAATCTTAAGGGAACCTCATCAGTGGCAGAAGAATCTGGCTCACTGCTATAACTCAAAGCAAAGAGACATTGTTAAACAACTGGCATTATCAGTTTTAGCAAGCATAAATATGCAGAGTTGCCTAAACATTTTTTGTTGTAATAAAGCATAGCAATGAGAGATTAGATTAATACAGATAAATCATTATTAGGTAAATGTAACAAATGAGGGCAATTTCTGGATTTTTTTTACCCAAAGAATCTTAAAGCAGTGGATGGCTAATCAGGGCCAGATAGAGGCAGAAGAAGCTATAAGTTAATATAAGAGCTCAGTATTGTAAGCCTGAATCAGACAGGGGAGTCTATTAGTCTGAATCTTAACTGACATTATATTATTTTGTGGTTATATTTTCTTACTGGGTATTTAAGACCATGTAGGTAGCCAATATTAACAATGTATTATGTTTTAGAGGTCAGTGATGCCTTTGTAGGAGAGACTCTTAGGGACCTGTGAAGAGCTCTGTGACTCCACATGGTGTCATCTGCTAGGATAAGTCAAGGCTGTGCTGACTATGTGGCCTTCCCTCTTTGGGAAGCCCTGATGTGACTTTCCTGTTGCAGATACATTGGAGTCCATCTCTGGGTCTCCATGTCCTCTTTAATCAAGAGGAGAGGTAATTTACCAGAGGCTATAAGTGTCCTGTCATCTCCTGTGGTCTTTGATCTGGGAGCAGGAACCAAAATTTTGGTCATCCTTTGTAACTCCAGTGTTTCTAATTGGCTTTGACTCCTACATATTGTTATTAACCACTCAGAGAAATTTTATATCTGATTAGCAAAACAAATTTAGTTAAAGAATTACAGAAAATATCTGATTAATAAAACAGATCTGGTTAGAGAATGACTCAAAAGTTTAAAATTATTTTGATTAACATTTAAGCTTAGTTGTCAGGTGATAGTGTAAGTCATATCTGGAACATAGAGAACAGAAACATTTTATCTTCAGTTGTAAGTACAGGCAGAACTTGTTAGAAGACCTGGAAACATTTTATCAAGAGCTTTAAATCAGTTTAGTTAATACAGAAATTGCATGTAAGGATCAGACAAAACAGCACACTATCTTGGCATCCATCTTTGAAAACATCTTTGGCTAGTCTGTATTCTTTTGCAGGTGTCAATTAGCCTGAAAAGCTGGAAATAGGACAACAGAATTTAAGATCACTTTAAGCAATGAAGATTATTTCAACATGAGGTTGTACCCTAAAGCAGGGAACATGTTTAAGTATCAATGTATCTATAAGTAAAGAACTTAAGATGCTAGAAATAAAACAAGTACTTAAGTAAAACACTGACTGAGACTGTTTGATTACATGCAATTTAAGAATAGAGCAAAGCCCAGTTTTCTTTGAACTAAAACCAGCCTGATTTTAACATAAATTACATACATTTTGACCGACATGAATCAATATTATAAGTAAACACCCTTATCACTGAGCCATTTTACAACTTAACACAAGGTAATGTTTATGTTTATTAGAATATATGAAGCTCATATAAGTAATATCAACATTATTTGTACTTCACAGATTATCTTAGAGCAGAAGAGTTTCCTCAATTTTTCTAAAAACAAAATTATGATGACTAAATCATTTTATAAGACTTAGATGATAACCTCAGTGATAGTATACCTGACAGAACCAGAATGAGCAAAACAGGAACTATCTCAATGTTACAGTCTTTATTTTCAATTATATTTAAGCATACCTAATAAAACAACAAACCTAAAATGGCACAGAAAATTTACATTGTAAAAGATAGCATTGGACATGGCAAAGACAGATTGAACCAATACAAGATTTAAAACAAACAGGGCAACATAAACTCTATCTCCAAGTCTGGTAATTTTAATCATTAACAAGTCTCCTGGAGTTTTAATTTTGTCCCTCCAGTTTGGCTACTCACAGTCTGGAAAAACTTTATCCAGTTATGATAGTACTCCTTGGCATCCATCCCATAGTCCTGGCATTTCATTGGGTCTTCTCTGCAATCTAAGATTTATCCCATGGTTCCATCAGGTCTCATACACAGGCAATCTAACATACCTGTTTCACACTGCGCATGATCAAAATAGTGTTATAAATCCTATGACTCCCTTTTTCTGCATTTGTTATACTCAATAGAACCAGGTGAGCTACAAACTTGTTAATCCAGGGAGAATAAAGCTAGCTTTGAAGAGCAGAAAATATTCTTTAGCATTCAGGCCCCTTATTTTAAGAGTCCACATTTTTCCAGCAGTCCCCATGTAGATCATTGGTCCAGTATGAGTGGCTGCAATCTCTCAAACAATTAAAGCTTAACAGGCAGCAGTTTTAGCCCAGAGATTTTATTATTATTATTATTATTATTATTATTATTAATTATTATTATTATTATTTTCTATGTCATCTCCATCTGCTCACACCAGCCTACTTCTGGTAGAAGCAGCCTTGCACAAGTTCTCAGGACACAGGGGCCAGAGCATAAGTTTCTCACACAAACTTATTCTGGCAAAGTCCCAACAAAGGGCCCAACAAAGTTCTTTCTCATCCTTGTAAGCATTCAGAGCATATTTGTGTGGGACACCTTATTGAACCATCACAGTCTGCCCCTGCTGCCCCAAATTAATCATCATACATGATGTAAAGTACAGCACATTCAGTTTAACTTTAAAAGTCCCACAGTTTTATCCGCCCTAATAAGTCTGATAAAAACTTTAAGATTCAGTTTATCTATTTTATCTTCTGGTCTAGTAAAAGTTTTATCTAGTAAATGTACCCTCTGGTGTCAAAAAGCAGATGAGAATAAAGATCTATCTATCTATCTACTTAAATTTTTGTTACTGCTTAAATTTATTCTTTCTTGAATGTCACATATATATATATATATATATATATATTTAATATTTTATTTATTCATTTTCAAGCAGAGAGAGAGAGAGAGAGAGAGAAGAGAGAGAGAGAGAGAGAGAGAGAGAGAGAGAGAGAGAGAGAGAGAGAGAGAGAGAGAGAGAGAGAGAAGAGAGCACACCAGGGCCACCACCTTGTGGGTCTGGCTTACGTGGGTCCTGGGGAATTGAACCGGGGGCCTTAGGCACTGGAGGCAAGTGCCTTAACCGCTGATCTATCTCTCCAGCCCTGTCACATATATTTCTTTAAACTTTCTGTTTATATTTGTCCAGATCATACTTTTACCTTAAAATCTATGTACCTATTCTGTAATCTCTTCCTATTATCAAACATTTAACATCCAACACTAAAGTTTCCCTTCTAGTTTATCCTTCTAATCAGCTAATCTCATAAAGACAACCAAAACTTTCATTAAAGAAGTTTTTTTGTATGAACAAGTCACACATTGGTCCCATTTCCTTATATTATTTTATATATTTTAATTTATTTATCTTATCCCTAATTAATTGAGGATACTCCTCAGTGGCGGTATGAATATTTTAGCTAACTTCTGTGGGAAAGACAGTGTCTTAGAATATATATATAAAACCATTAAGAAGCCTCTTGAAATAGCCTTTTACAAAAGAGATAAAATCTGATGTTTTCTTTAAAAAAATTATCTAGAATATATTCACAGGCTTTATCATGTACTGATTCTTCCAACCTCTTTAAATTTTCTGAAACATACTTCCAAAATATGAAAGCAGGTTAGAACTTACTTTTGAATTTCAGCATAAATCTTTGTTTTTTTTTAAAAAATATATATTTATTGTCCATAATGAGTTACATTATTTAGTGGGCAAACAATGCGTTGTTTTTTCTGTTAGCAGCTCAGTAGCACCATAAAGAGATAAAATGTATATTAAAACAATTATGACATATTTTTATAAGGAGTTTTTATCTTTTTATAGAAACTTGTGATTGATCCATGTTTATCTCAGCTCAAGACCCCAATACTTTCTATGTTTGCAGTTTTCCTGGTTTAGCAAGGCAGGGAATAACAGGAAGGCCGAGCCATGAGAATTATGCTCAGGGGTGGGATCTGAGCCTGAGATAATGGGCCCTGCCATCCCCCAATAGGAGAGGGAGGGGTAGAGTGGACAAAGCAGTAGCCACAGTGGCAGCTGGAACTCTGGAAAGACCCCAACAGGTGTGCAATCTTAGTCCTCTCTAGTCTCTCATGCCCATCTGGGATCTGTCCCTGTGTGTAACTTTTTTTTCTCTTTTTTAAAATCAATTTTCAGCCTCAGTTTTCAATGCCAGTTTGTACAAAGCAAGAGAGACAAAACAAACTTTGAAATAAATATACCACTTTTCTTAGCACTGAAGACCTTAGAAGAATGAAGGCTGGCATTTTTAGAATTAGCATAGAGCCAGAAGCATTTTTGTGAAATATCCCCTCAGATCTGGCCCAAGTATTTTTCACACTAAATTTAGAGGCCTTTGTATAAACTTGTAGAGAGACTTTAAACTTGATTTTTCATTTCCTTGTTTAACCCGTACTCCAGTACCAGGCTGTGGAGTGGTAAAATTCCTCAATTGCTTAATCAGCACTGTTTCCCCCTCCTCTTCTGTGGCCTTGAGTCTAGCCAGTTCCAGGCCAACCAGTCTATCATTTTTTTTATTTTCCTGTTATGGCAGGTATGTGGTGGTGGGGTGAGGAATTCTGGCCTTGGAGTTTTTGATCTGTCTCTAGCATAGAACTTAGGGGGGTTGTTTTGGTCAGGGAGAGTTTTGGTTTTCTTAGGACATTAGTGTAGCTCCCTGGCAGAGAATCTTGCCTTTCCCTGTTTATAAAGTTTTGTCTTGAGACAGACAAAAGAGGACGCTCCTGTTAAGGAGGAGGGAATCACATGATGGGTGGCTATAACTAATCATAAGCCTATTAGCAGAAGTACAGAGAGAGGAGATAAAATCCTTTAAAACAATTCTTATATTCCCTGATAGAATTTATTTTGCAGCCTCAAGGCTATGAGCCTCATACAGACACATACATACACATTTATTTATCATTTATTTACAAGTCATGCATTCCTATTTAAAAATTTTATCTAAAAAAAATCTCTGGAGACAAAACCAAGAACTAATATAATCTCATAATCCCATTGAGGATTTTCCTAGGAGACCAGGATTATCTGGGAGATTTACAAAAAAAGAGACAAACCAGAAGAGACAAACAATATAGAACAAGACACAGGGGTCCACAACCAGGTGCCAAAAAACAGGTGGACAGTACAACGCTTCACGAATGTCCTGGACAGGAGTTCATGTGCCCCATCAGGCATCTCACTGTCCCAAAAGGGATCCCACAGAACCATAACCAGGTGTCAAAGACAGAACCGGATGTCAGGGAGGGGCTTACCTTACTGGGACAGAAAACCTAGTGCCCAAGACAGAACCAGGTGCCATAGAGAGGGTTACCTTTATTATGGCAGAAAACCAAATGTCCAAGGTAGAACCAGATGTCACAGAAAGGGCCACCTCACTCCAACAGAAAACCAAGTGTCTAAGACAGATACCACAGAAGGGACCACTTTACTCTGATAGAAAACCTGGTGTCTAAGACAGAACCAGATGTCCAAAACAGGACCAAGAAACCAGGTGTCAGAACTCAAGGAACAAAACCAAAACCAAAACTGAATGTTTAGAAAGAAATATTTTCCCATGACTTACCAGAGGCCTCCTTAGACAGATGCTTGCTGGGTTCATTTTAGGTGTGGCAGTTCACGCTGACCATCTGTCAAGCCAAAGGCTTGCCTTGGAGCCTTGAGCCTTGGACAGGCTCACGGTGCACACCTCCTTGGTGACCCTTTGGTCCTGGAGTATGAGTGAAGGTCCGACTTCAGAATTGGACACACAGTTCTATCTCACTGGGGCCTCCAAGAATGTTGAACCCAGGAGCTCAAAGACCACAGACTCAAATTTAGGCCAAATTGAAGCAAGTTGTATTTGTACACACAGGAGCAGGCCAGTGGGTGTCTCACCCAAAATATAGGGCTTAGAAGACTAGCAGCCAAGAAAGGAAAAAGTGTTTTTTTTTTTAAATCTCCAAAACCTTGGAGCATTTCCAATAAGCAATTTATCAAACAGAAGTGCAATTAGGCAGGCCTTTCAGAGGTGAAATAGCACAGTTAGCTGTAAATTCCTTGTAAGTCAAAATAACTAGATAACTTCTTCAAAGTATAAGCAATCTTTACAACATGCTTGCCCATCATCTTTGCGGTTGTGTTTGGCCTGTCCGTTTCTCAGTGCGGCACTCCATTCAGACTACTACATCAACCATACTTTCGTAGGTCTCTTGAGTCACTTTCACAAACCAGTGCTTTGGGAGTAAAAGTTGGAAAAACAAGTGGACAACTATGATTTGTTTAATCTCCATTCCAGACATCAGGGTCAGAAGTCTCATTGCAGCGTTAGGCAGATTTTCATGTGATTCCAAACTTGGATAAGCAACCTTTGGAAGGTTAAGTGGCTCCTCATCTTAGAAGTCCTGTAGGCACAGGTAGCCTCAGGTTCCTTGAGCATTTTGATTGGGACCATACGACAAACATTATACTCTCAGTTAGCTGTCTTCTTACATGATGCCAAGTAGTATTGTAGTCTGCCAGCTGAAACCCTGTGACTTGGGTCATATGAACAGATTTCTACTGTTTTCTGCTACATTAGTCCTCAATAGCAGAAACCACAGGCTGGAGAAGCTGGAACTGGGATGCTTTTCTTTGTTTTTTATTGAGACATTATGAATCCATCTCAAAACCAGCCACTATGTGCAGGAGAGACAAGATGGTCTGACTAACTTAGGTTTGTGGTCTACAGTCCACATCTGAAGTTAGGTGTGGGACCCTCTCCAAAGCCTATTGGCTTGGGAATATTGGAGATTGTGATCTTCAGAGGGAAATCAGGGTCCACCTTCCAGGAGAATGGGGAGCAGAGGATTCTGGTGAGGACAGATTGCATTGAGTGTGTTTGTCATTGACGGGAGCTTGGATGGCAGAGCCTAAGAGTCCAGATCAGATGGATTCATGTGGGACCCTGCTAAGAGGCATGGATGATATAGGGTTAAAGGAAAGTTGATGCTGGCCTGAAACCCGAAAAATCTCAATCTGGGACTGGCAGGAGTTTGACCTTGTCTCCTCTCTTTTAGCCTAAAAACTCCAGCCCCTGGTAGGCTGTAACAAACTTTGATAATCCCAGGCACTTCCAGGCCTGAGTTTACTAAAGCTCACATATCCCAGGTATAAAAACCTCCACCTTTGCCTCCATATACTCCTATGGTGCCTGAGGAACCAAAAATCAAACAACCCCCCTCCCCCAATCCCTCTGAGCCACCAATGATTTCGCAGCAGCTATGTGAATTACAGGACAGCAATTGTACTACAGAAAGGAGCCACCTGAGCCTGTCTCTGTTTTTCCCATTAACATTCAACCCACATAAGCCCAGCCTTCACATTGGTACCCGTACCAGGCCAATGACTTAAAAGAATTGAGACAGGCAGTCCAAGAGGATGACATCCATGCTTCTTGGTCTAAATCCCTTCTCCAGAGTGTGCATGGAGCTCTTAATACTCCACAGGACTGGCAAGATATCTGCAGGTCCTCTCTCCCAAGTTCTTTGTTTCTTCAGTGGGAGGCGCTCTATAGGGACAAATGCCTTCAACAATTTAGAAATAATCAAGGTCAACAGGAAATTCCCTGGGGCTTTGATGAACTCTTTGGACAGGGCAATTTTTCAATAGGCATTGTGATGGTTAAATTTTGTTGTCAGCTTGACCTTTCAAGTAAGCTTGGGTGGGTCTCTGAGGATGTTTACAGGAAGGCAGCCTCTCAGCAAGGGGCAGAAGTAAAGAAGCTCAAAGAAGCTGGAAGTAAACATCCCAACTGTGTGGGCAGTGCAGGAAGGAAATTCCAGAGACTCAGGAAGCCATTAAGTCTGGGGAAGAGTTGTAAGACCCCTCCCAAAGGCTATTTAAAGGGGAAGAAATTCTCTCCTTAGCCTTCCTGCCTGTTTGTTGTTCTGTGTGTATCATGTTGGTGATGGGTTTTTCTCTCTGCTCAGACCTGTGAAAGAGGACCAGCCTCTTTCACTTTTATGGGACTTCCCCTGGATCTGTCACTTGAATAAATCATTTCCTCCCATAAACTGTGCCTGGTTTGGAGATTCATCCCAGTGGCGTGTGACTGACTACAACAGGCATACAACAAGCCCAACAGACTCCTGGGTATTATGAACATGTTTGCCTCTGTGCCATTCAGACCTGGAATAGGATTACACCCCCATCTGACTGCCAAGACAGTTCGTTCTCTTTACTGTTCCTCTGGCAAAAGACAGAAGAACCTCATTCTGATTCCATTTTAAAAAGTAAAACCAGCTTAGAGAGAAAAATTCCTGATACAGCTGCTAGAGAAATACTTATTAAAACTATATTATGGGATGGGATGACCCCAGAATGTAGATTAGCTTGCCAAGGGCTAAAAATAATGAACATTATGACAAGTGGATAGTTGCAACCCAGGACATTGGAACTGCTTCCCACAAAACAGCCTCTCTGGCACAGGCTCTTGCTGTAGCCTTGTACTCCTGGGGAAAATGCTTTTCCTGTGGTGAGGAAGGACACTGGAAGACAGAGTGCCCAACAATTACATGTATCTCAGATAAGATTCAGATTATTGGAGTTTCAGGCCAGTCTCAATTTTCCTTTAACCCTATATCCTCTGTGCCTCTTAGCAGGGTCCCACAGAGCCACACACAGAAGAAAGACTGCTGAGTTCTTCCATGTGTGAGTAGCAGAGGGGAGGGATGCCTCCTCCTGGCTGGACATCAGCTTGGCTTCCCTCCTTGCTTCCTCTTGTCTCTGTCCACTTCCTCTGGAATAGTGCTCTGCTGGCCAAGTCCTGCTGCCATGGAGATGGAGGCTTGCTTTGTGAAGTGGATGATCAATGGAATGCTGGATCCATAGTGAGAGTGGGAACACACTGGAGACTGCCACAGTCTTTTAGTACTTACTGTGTGAAAGCCAGGGGAAGTGTGACAGGAATGTCGGGGTGAGCGGCATCATGTTTGGACATGAGTTTAGGTGATTCTTCCCCTGGTCATCTCTGCTCCCTCTGTTTCACCCAGCAGTGACAACCATATGGCATGCAGAAAGAAGGTGATAATAATGTGGATGAGGGTTCAGAGTTGTGAGTCCTTACCTCTGCTTGGTGATTGAGGCAACTCAAGCTCTCTCTCTCTCTCTCTCTCTGTCTTTCTCTCTCTTTCTGTCTTTCTCTTTCTCTCTCTCAGGGTCTCTGTTTACCCATTTGAAAATAAAAGGTATCTAATAGCAGAGCTCATCTATTCCAAATGTTCCCTATTCTACTGGGAAGGGTCACTTATGTGAACAGAATTTAGGGGGCCCAGGGTTGCAGGGCACAAATACAGGGATAGTACCCCAGAGTTGCTGGTACTTAGTAAGTTCATTTTCTTGCTGCTGTGACAAAATGTCTGACAAAAAGCGAGTAAAAGCCCAGGAAGTGCAACAATCACTTAACCAATGGGATCTCATCAAGCTAAAAAGCTTCTGTACAGACAAGCAAACCATACTCAGAGCCAATAGAACACCATCAGGATGGAAGACAATCTATGCCAGCTATTTCACAGGCAGAGGCCTAATATCTAAAACCTACAAAGAACTTAAAAAAAAATAAATAATAAAAAAACCAGCCCTCTCACAAAATCGGGCACTGAAATCAAAAGGGAATTCACAGAGGAGAAAATACAAATGGCCAATTCTCATTTAAGAAAATCTTTCTTCAACATCACTAATTAGGGAAATGCAAATCAAAATAATAATGAGATTTCACCTCACTCCAGTCAGAATGATAATCATTAAAAAAATCCAATAACAATAGACGCTGGTGAGGTTGGGGGGCAATAAGGAACTCTCATTCACTACTGGTGGGATTGAAAACTTGTACAACCACTATGGAAAGCAGTGTGGAGGCTCTGGAATAAGATGGATATAGAGCTACCAATGGACCCAGCTATCCCTCTACTGGGCATCTATCCTTAAGTTCTCTCACCTTGGCACAGAGACATCTGCTCAACCATGTTTATAGTGAATCAATTCATAATAGCTAAGAACTAGAATCAACCCAAATGCCCATCACTGGATGAATGGATATCAAAGTTGTGGTACATTTACACTATGGAATTCTACTCAGCAGTAAGGGAAAAAGTGACCTAATGAAATTTAAGGAAAAGTGGATGGACTTGGAGCAGATCATACTCAGCAAACTCACACAAAAACAGAGAGACAAACATTGCATATTCTCCCTCATCTGCAGTATCTAGTCAGGATAAGTTTGAACATTAAGCAAACCTGACATGCCATTGAGGAGACAAAGAGGATGGAAGGAATTGGGGTGGGGTTTGGGGGGAATGGGATGGAGGGAAGAGATATACACTAATCTAATCCCACAAAGAAGTGATACTATAGAATCCTTTCTTTTGTACAGTAAGTCCTAGAGATAAGTGGTGCATAGTACAAGGGTCCTGAAGAGGGCAAATGGCCTCTGCCCTACTAGTGAGTTTCTTCCCACAATGAGCTGTTGATCTAAGTGACCTATGAGGAGGAAGTTTACAGGCAGCTGGTCACATTACACTGATAGTCAGGAAGCAGAGAGAGATGAATGCTGGTACTAGCTTGCTTTCTCTTTTTTATTCAGTCTGGAACCTTGGCCATGCTTTCCCTGCCATGATGAAACTTACCCCTGAGACTGTAAGCCAACATAACCCTTTCCTTATATCAGCTGCTTCTGGTCATGTGTTTGGTCCCAGCAATGAGAAGGTAACTGCAACACCTACCCGGACCCAGGGAGAGTCATTTCACAATTACAATGTCACTTCTTTAGGTTTTGAAACTCATTTCTACTTGAGTCTTCAAACTCAAACTGTCCCAGGTATATTTGCATTTTCAGCATTCAGTAAATGACAGATTTTTCCCCCAGAAGAACATTTTTATTTTTTCATCATTATTTATTTGCAAGGAGAGATAGATAGATAGATAGATAGAGAGATGATAGATAGATAAAAAGAGAGAATGGATGTGCCAGGGCCTCTTGCCACTGCAAATGAACTCCAGACGCATGTACCCTTTGTGCATCTGACTTTACAGGGGTACTGGGGAATCAAACCCTAGTCATTAGGCTTTGCAGGAAAGCATCTGTAACCACTTAGCCATCTCTCCAGCCCAATGACAGTTTTTGATTGAAAGAAAGTGTGGGCCCCAGACTAAAGGTTTGTGAATAAGAGTGGGTAGAAGAAAGAAGAAAGGGTCCAGGAAAGGAATTTTGAGGCAGAAAGTTTGGGTATGGTGTGGAAGTTGGGTCTTTGAACAATTAGCAATGAATGAAATCTTTCAAGCATCAAAGAACTGATGGTAGCCAGGCATGGTGGTTTAAGCTTGTAATCCTAACACTTGGGAGGCTTAGGTGGGAGGGCACTGCTGGTGTGAGGCCAGCCTGGACTACAGAGTGAGCCTCTATTTAATAATAATAATAATAATAATAATAATAATAATAATGATGATGATGATGCTGCTGCTGAGGAGATGGCTTGGTGCATCAAGTGAGTGCTTGCTGCATAAGTTTGAGTACCTGAGTTTGGAGACCATGAACCCATGCAAAAAACTGGACACTGTAATCCCAGCATGCCTATAGTGAGAAGGAAGAATCTGCAAGACTCTCATGGGCCAGGCTGGCTGGTGAACAGTGCAGTGAACAAAAAGAGACCTTATCTCAGATAAGTGGGAAGGCAAGGACCAATACAAGAAAGCTGTCCTCTGACTACCGCACACATGTTGTGGCATGTGTGCCCACAGAGACCCACAGACACACACACACACAGAGAAACACACAGACGCACACACAGACACATACACACAAGATACACAGACACACACACATCCACAAGACAAGAATTTATAATGTTATGAATGCCTATGTATTATTTACCATCAAGTTTTAAGTTTGGGAAATAAAATATCAATGATAAGATATAGGCTTGTTCTGTGGCTTGCCCCCATTTCCCTCCATTCTCTGAGCTAACCATGACCATAATTTAAGTTTGAGTATTCCCACAGCACTGTTATATTGCCCGCACACGTGTGTCAGCATAATCAACCTGTGAAATTTACATGTTATATAATTATATAGAAATGGAAACATACTTTGCCATTTGCTGTCTTCCTTTAATATTGTTTCTACCAATTATCCATATTGAAACTAACTATAATTGCAGTTGATTGACTTTAAAATAATGGATCCTAGGCTGGGATAGAGGCCAGTGGTAGAACACTTGCCTGGTGTGCATGAGGCCCTAGGTTCATCCTTAGTGTCAGAAAACAGAAAAGGATGGCTTGGCAGAGTGGTGGGATCCTGTCACCCCAGAGCTGGGGAGGTGGAGATCCCTGGGGCTTTTTGGCTAGCCTGTTTGGTGTACTTGACCAATTCCAGGCCATGAGAGACTGTTTCAAAAGAGGTGGTTGGTGTTCCTGAGAAATGACACCTGAGGTTTTTGTCTATCCTCCACATGAATGCACACATTTTTCGCACACATAAGCACCTGCATACATGAACATGTGCACACTCATACATACACACCAAGGAAAACAAAAGAAATACTGGATACTAACCTTGAATGATAATATACAATCACATTGTCCTTATTTTCTTCTCTTATTTTGTTTCCCCTTTGCTTCTGGGTTTTTGCTCAAACAGATACCCTGTGATAAGGCTCCTTGTAAGCATGCCCTTATTACAGGTGGCATTTGTACATAGACCCAGGACATGTAGCCAGGAGTGGGAGAGTCATTTTAACACTGTCCACACTCAACTTTAAGAAGTCTCCCAAGGCTTGGGATAAATATATGCACTGTCAGGCAGTGTGAGGCTCATTCCTGCATGAGGTTGACTTGGACTGTGGGTCACTCAGCCCCTCTTCTTCATGCTGTGAAAGTCCTATGCTTGCATTCACACTCCCTAGGCTTGTCTAAGAGGAGGAGAGGTAAACCAAACCTCTTTGTGGACATTTAATTGTGTACACATGCAAATATAGACTTGGGCTCCAGTGTTATATAGACTTGGAAATCTAAAGGATTTAAATCCCAGTTCTGTTACATACCATGTGTATGGCTTCCTACAAAGAATGCCTGAGTTTTCTCTGTTAAGTGGAGACCATAATAGTGTTCACCTCATGGGTCATTGGAGTCCTTATGGGAGTACTGACTTACAATGCCAGGTCCGTGGTCAGTGGTCAGCCTATTGGCTGTGTTCGTGGATGGACCATCAGAAAGGAAGGAAGAAGAAGCTGCTAGAACCATGCCCACTGGGCCCATGGTCTGTGTAATCACAGGCCACCATGATTTAAGGCGATCAAATAGACTTGACTTCCTGCTAATGTGATTTTTGTCCCACCGCTGGAGAGCTTGTGGAAGGGGAAATGTTGCAGCTGACTTTGGAAGGAGGTGATCACTTCCCCAGGTAGCATCTTTATTCCCTTCTTCCGGAGGATTTGCAGCCATCTGTGGGAACCTGCTGTTGGAAGTAAATGAAATGTGGTGTACTACCCTAACTCTCACAGGGCAGCAGGGAGAAGCACACCAGTTGAAAGCATCGGGGAAAGGATGAAAAACCCGTCTACTCTCTAGCAAGGGAGGAATATTAAATATATATTTAAAAAAACATTGCCAGAGCAGCCAAGTACATACCAATAAAGATGGAATTGTTTTCGTGACTTGTTTTTGGGAAATGTTCATAATAAAACATCCTGTACTTGAATTATTAAAAACAACATTGAATAAAGAATTGCTTAATTTAGTAAATAATTTTAAAGCAAGCCATTATTTTCTCCAAACTTGAATTTGCTGAAAGCACTCCAAGAATTGTATTACAGCACGGCCGCATGATGTAATTGTGTAATTAGTAACCACCCGACACTGCTGGAGAGATCTCGTTTCACTCCGGGCAAGAACGAAATGCAATACTTAATATGCTTCAAGATTGCATGAGGGGTACGGACCTGTTTTGTCATTTTATTTTGTTTGTTTTAAGATTCATTGTATGGCTGAAGTCATGGAGAAAAGAGCCAGCATTTATTAATATTGAGTCTGTGGATAAAACGTGTGGTTTGAAAATCAGACTGGTCTACATTTGAGTTTTGGTGCTGCTTCATATTACCTGCCTATTTTTGTTTTTCAAAACAAATCACAGAACCAAAATCTCAAATTCTTTATAAAATGAGAATAATGTTTATTTCATGAAGTGGTTTGACTTGTCGTTGGGCTAATGGGCCTAAGAAGCCTGAGATGGAGGTTGGACAATTCTGAGGAGATTTGTTTCTCTTCCTATCTAATTCTATTTGAGTGTTTGGGCCTGTGATTGGTTATCTTAGATGTGCATTTCAGATCTATTTCGTGATATGTGTGGTGGTCAATCCTCATTGTTAACTTGGCTGGATTCAGACTCACTTAGGAGACATACCTCTGGGAGTGTCTGTGAGGATGTTTCCGGGAAGGTTTAACTGGGGTGGGGGGCGGAGAAGCATCCTGAATGTGGGTGGCACCGTCCTGTGGGCTGAGTCCAGACTTAGTAAAAGAGAGTCAGCAGGCTGAGCGACAGCATTCATCTTGCTCTGCTTCCTGAGTGTGATGACTAGCTGCCCATGCACCTGCTGCCCTACCTTCCCCTTCAGGATGGACTGCACCCTCAGACTGTGAGCCAAAATAGACCCTTCCTTCCTCAAATTGCTTTGATCAGGCATTTTGTCACAATGGTGAGAAAGGTAACTATTACAGGCCTACAGCCACAGGAAGCTGGATCTGCTCTAACAGATGAGCTTGCACGAGGACTCAGAGCTTGGCAGTACCTTCATTTCAGCCCTGTGAGACCCCAAGCAGAGGGTCCAACCACGCATGCTCAGAATTCAGCCCTACAGAAATTAGGTCAGGATTAATAAGTTTGTGCTGTTGTAAGCACCAAGCTTGTGGTAATTTGTTTCACAGCAATAAAAACTAATGGGCCTGGTTATTCTCCTTGTGAGGTCTTCAGTGGATTCTTCTCTTTCCACAGTTGTCAGTTTTGTTGCTTTTAAGTAAGAGGATGGTCCAATTTAGGATTTGGTCACTCTTACTAATTACACATCAAAGTCACTTACATGCAGTTAGACATGGAGATTCCAGGTCCATTTCCCAGTCTCTTGTATCAGAGGGTCGAGGATTTAGGCTGGGCTGTATCCTTCCCAGGGCTCCCAGGTGAATGTGAGATTTGGGTCTGAATGATTCTGCATCCTGAGACGGTGATCCCTTCTCTGGGGCAGAGAAGGCACGTGACAGGCAGCCCTCTTGACTTGGGTCACAGTTCACATTGTAGCCCTGTAGTCACAGAATTCATGATACGGATGGCATTGCCTGAGGGATCCTCAACCTTTCCTAGATAAAGCCTTATAATGTGACTTCCACTGTTCTGGAAGACAGGCATAATTTCTTGGCCACACCTCCCTGCACTTTGAAGGGACTGCAGCTCCTAAGATGTGGCGTGGGTCTGTCCCTGCCTGCTGGGTTGCTCGTCCACAAAGCACATCACTGTATCCGGCCTTGTCTATAGCACCAAACATGCTGCCTGACACCTAGTGTGATGCATGAACTGCTTGTCTGGGTCCCTATCCTTCACCCAGAGCAGGAAGCTTTTGTGACAATGGACAGGGAAAAACAGGTTGTTGGTGAGGTGTGGTCTGCACCAGGGTCATTGACCTCCATTGATTCCTTGTATCCCTCCTTCCTTGTTGTCTTTCTGTTTGGCCATCCCTTCCGTGGGATGAGCCAGTGTAGTTCTGCGTACCCCTCATCTCTGGATGCAGTTCCAGGGCAAGACATGGGAGTGGACGCTGGAAATGGAATGCTCTGATCCAGGGTCCCTGCAGCCAAGTCCCCAGGATAGAAGTCCCACAATGTCTCCCTCCTGTCTTCCTGAATATTCTAGTATCTTCCTGTTACACTTTCTTTTTGATTGAAGACAAAGTCACCTCTGTTGGTAGTAATCCTAAGAACTCTGTGAACAGAAGGATGGAAGGTCTGAGAGCACCCGTGACATTGGAAAGAGCAGCCCCTCTTCTCTGCAAGAGCCCTTTAGACGGACCATTCTCTTACACTCCTCCTGCCCTCCTCTCCTTTCTCTCAGCTCTGAAGATGCTGCAGAGACCCACCTCCTCCACATGCCATGAATATCTAAAATACCTTCCTCTCCACTCTGCTGTTTTCCTCACCTTCAACTTTCACTTGAACACAAAGGTGTCCTTCGTGTCAGATAAATCTTGTTTCCATATTAATTTTTAGAAATTCCAACTCAGTAGTATCATAAACCTAACGTTTTCGTGTGAACATTTAGAAGGCACACTTACTTCATGAAATTTGATTTTTTAAAGCTCTAAAAATCTCATTGCGGTGCCACTGCTATGGCATCCTACTTTTTATTGCTGTTTTTGGGTCTCACTCTGTAGGCAAGCTTGGCTCGGAACTCACTATGCAGCCCAGACTAGTCTTGAATTTGTGGCCATCCTCCTGCACTAGGCTCCTGAGTGCTGGGTTACAGGGGTGAGCCACCAGACATGGCACACACCCTGGTTCACAGTTCATGGAGGTACTGGGGCTCTACGCAGGTGAGGACGGGGTCAACCCTTTTGGCATCCAACACGACAGCAGGATGACATGGTGAAGCAGCTGTTCCCCTCCCCCCACCCTCCCTGGGCCATCTGTTTTGGTCATTGTTTTGGTATAAGGGCAGTGCTGAGAGGACACAAAGAGAAGGCATAGATCTGGTTGGAGTGAAGGATTAGGGAAGACCTTCTAATCATGACACCCGAGAGACGGGCTAGGTTGTATTCCTTAGAGAAGGCTGAATCAATTTCAACCATCTCATGCTAGTTTCTAGGATCTTCTTTTGCTTACATGTGTGTGCATTATGTGTGTGCACCACACCCATATTTTACTGGGGAGCCAAACTCAGGTCCTCATGCTTGTTTGTGTGGCCAGCACTTTATTGACGGATCCATCTCCTCAGCCTATTTTTCTAGAATCTTCAAAGCCTCTTCCTCCTATATGAAGTGGTAGTCCTCTTGCCCCTTCCTTTCCCTGATACCAGGTGGATCTGTGTGATGAAGAAGTAGAACATAGTGGAACGGTGCAGCCAGACTTGGATATGAAGCCATACAGATGCCATGCTGTCTTATTACCTCAGGATGTCCATTCTCGCAACCCAGTCACGACTGTGAGGGAGCCCCACCAGTTCATGGAGAGGAATGGAGATGACCCATCCGCCATCCAGCTGGGGCTCCCTGGAACAGAAGTGACTCATCTGCCATCCAGCTGGATACTTGTGACCTATTGTCACTCAGCTGGCGCTCTCTGGAGCAGAGGTAACGCACATGCCATGGCATCTGCTGAGATGATGAGCTCATGGGTGAAATGAAAAGTTAGGGTGGTTTCAGATACCAACACTGGATCTTTTGTCAGTCAGCAATAGTATAATGACACAAAAGGCTTTGAGAGATAGACATCTTTCGAAACAAGGTTCTGAGGTTCCTATGCTGAAGACTGACAACCAGTAGCAGTAATAAAAATAAATACAATAGTTGGAATGACAATATCATTCCAGTATCTGATGGAGGGCAAGTTTCACTTCATCCCCCTCTGAGCCCTGCCCATGTTATGCCCATGTTCAGTGGTTTCACTTAATTCTAATGACTTGCTGTGATGCATACTGTTACACTCATATTTCATATAAGAAAGCTTGGGTTAGAGCATTTTTTTTCTGAAGTCACCCTGCATTAAGGGGTGCAAGCTGTTTCCTTCTCCTCAACTCCTTTTTGGAATGTTCCTGGCTCAGATCCTCAAAAGATTCAGTCTCCCATCCATACAGGCAAATATTCCCCTTTTAGGGAATCACTGCTTTGATTCACACCCATGCCAAAGTGAGAATGACTAGAAGCTAGACAGATCCAGGCTTCCACCAAGCAGTTTACAGTCTCAGGGTGGAAATTCACTAACCAAATGGAGAGGTCTTCTGCATGCAGAGACCTCATTCTAGCCCTTGTCAAGTGACTTTGTGTCTTAGACCAGGGTCACAGACATAGCTGACAGGGTGCCTCACACTCTTTCCCTTTTTTGGTAGTTTAGGAAGCGGGCTGATAAATGTCACTTCTTTCCTTTCAGTTCCAATTTGGGTGGCAAAAATAGAAATGTTATCACTCTCACTGTACCTCAGAGCTCTGAGAAGCTTGTGAGGAAAACAGGCTTAGCCCAGATTCGAACATGGGTGTCATAGTCACACGTTGCTGGGATGAATCTCCAAACCAGGCACAATTTTGGGGAGGAAAGTATTAAAGTAAGAGACCCAGGGAAAGTTAAGGAAAAAAGGCTGGCCCCCTTTCACAGAAGCAAGCAGAGACAGAGACAGCACCTCCAGAAGCAAGCAAGCAAGCACACTATACCACTGTAATTCACAAAAGTGCAGAACTGCCAGACTGGGGTTCCGGCTTTTCTTTTGCATGTCTCTCCCTAGTATTTTGCTTCCAATTTAGAAAGGGCCAGTCCCCAGGAGGCTAGGCCAAAGTGACACTTCCTCCAGCCAGAAGCCTGGAGACAATTAACAATTTAATAAACACAATGATAATAAATTCTATCTGGGGCTATTTATTCAAAACTACCACAATGGGCCGTCTAGCTCTGAAAGCTGGGTTCAGTCTGCCACATGACCCTTGCTGTGTCCCCTTCATGACAAGAAGGACTTAGAAGGAAACATGATAAATGAAGCAGCTGGCAGGAGGAAGAAGCCTGACAGCCTTAGGGGAGAAGAAAGCGACATCAAAACCCTATGCAGGGCTGGGGAGATCGTTCAGTGGGTAAAATGTCACATTAGGACTTGAGCTTAGATCCTCACAACCCACATAGAATGCTTGAAATGGTGACAAATGCCTGTAATACCAGTGCTAGGGAGGCAGAGATGGGAGGATCCCTAGGACTTACTGGCTGGGCTAGTCTAGCTGAGTTGGTGAGCAATTGAAGAATACACTTGACATTGACCTCTGGTCTCCACATAAGCAACATGTGTGCATCCATACACACCCTGGCCCACATACATATGAACATGCACAGACATACCACACACAAAGAAAGAAGCTATCCCTCTACTCCGATGGGCTTGCTGCCCTATTCTCTGCAGGGTCCTATAGGAAGCTCCCACATGGGAGGTGGGGTTTATAGGGTGTGAGATAATATATAGGGACTTGTGCACACTTGTGTGTGCATACTGTATGGGTCAAGGGTAAGGCGGAGATAGATGGTCCTTAGACTCCCAGTGTCCCGGCAGCCGCTTCCCCTGGTCCTTTCTGCACTCTGAACACCAAGGAACCCTTCTTGCCTTTCACTCAATTACATCTTACTCAGCCTGTGTCCTCAGGACTCAGCTTCCTGCGAAGTGCCAATAAAGTCAACAGATGAATGAGTCCTTTCCTTAACTAATGTGGTCCCCACTTGGCTAAGAAAATTTGTCTTCAACAAAGAAATTACTGAAGACCCGTGAGCTTCGGGCAGTGTTCTGTAAGTACTTTGCTCTTATGGCTTGTTTTCAGCAGAAAGCAAGAAAACGAGTGTGAGAGTTTCAGAGACTAATATGTAGGGAGAATACTTTGGTGGCATGTGCTTTGTGTGATCAGGGGACATCTCTGAGCCTCGGTGACATTTGAGCTGAGATGTGAATGGTGAGTAGAAGCCAGCCAAGGGAAGGACTGGTCTGGGAGTTAATTTTAAGGCAGGGAGAGGTGTGAACACTGGCTCTGTGGTGTTTAAGAGACAGAAGGTCATAGGGGTGATGTTCAAGGTGAGGCTGGGAGCAGCAGAGCCTAGATAATTCAGGACCTTGAGGGCCAGGGACACCAGCTGGCTGACACTGTCTGATTTCCATTATGAAGACTAGAGTTGGACAGTGTTCCAAGCTCAGGTGTGACTCTCCTGAGGGTCCAGAGCTGGTTAGTGACAGTTTCAACAAGAGTGCTCTGATTAAACAGGCTCCATCCAGCTCTTACAGTGTGTAGGTGTCTGGGGCACCGTGGAGCTGATGGAGGGGAATGGCTGGGCTCAGTGTTCTTCTGGAGTTTTACAAATCATGCCAGACAGGTCACAGACAACAAGTACAAGTTGAACACACCCCTAATCCAAAAATCCAAAAACGTTTGAAATCCCAAGTCTCATCCTAGCATTTTGGAGAAGGGACACTCGATATGTAAGGCCACTTGAAAAGCCCGAATAGTTGCTGTTGCAGGCTGGCTGTGTTTAGAATCCCCATTAGTTGGACTCTCTGCCCTCACTAGACTCATGGACTCTAAGAGATGATTCTCTGCCACTCACCATGTGTAACCCCAGAGCCCTGTATGACCCCAGTCCTCTCAGTGACTCTGGCCCCTCTGGGACTCAGTGAAAGGTTAGTGAGGGTCCTCTGATCTAACTAAAGAAGACTAAGGCAGGAGGGCTGTCAGGTTGGGGCTAGCTTTGGCTGCATAGTGAGACTCTCTTTCTTTCTCTCTCTCACACACATGTACAGGAGATGAAACAAAAACAGTGTTGTTTATCAAAGCACTAGCACTCACTCAGGAGAGCTCTTCTCTGACTTCTTTCTTGTGCTCTGTTTGATAAGGCAGGAGATCCCATCACTTAGAGGCCACTGAGTCAGGGATACTGGGGATGGAGCCCTGTAGCCTGTCTCCTGTGGATGGAGCCTGCAGCCTGAAAACCACAGTCTGTAGGACAGGTCTTCCTGTGCTGCCCATCTTGCTTCTTGGTTGGTTGGGATCTGCACAGGGAGGGTTGAGAATAGGAGATGGGTCTTTCTGGTCATCTTCCTCCCCTTTTAAAGTTTCAGTGCCTCGTCCTTCTCCTGGCTCTGTGTGTCCACTGATGACTGGAGCTTATTAAGCTGGGGGGATTTTCCATAGGCCTGTCTCAGAAGTCCTGGGGAGGAGTTTTAATTGCCAGACTTCACACTGAGGGTGTTAACATTTATTAAAGTTGGTTCCTCTGATTGCCTTTTAACAAGGCAGCTACTGTGCATAGGAGATAACACTGGGCCCTGTCCTGTGGGGCCTCAGAGGCGGCTTGGAATAATCAGGTCCAGGGAAAGTAGAAAGGCTGCTGTGTTCAGGGGAGGAGATGGTAATGCAGCCATGCTCTGTGACTGGCTGAGTGGGGGAGGCTGGGCTGTGTGGGACCTGGGCCAGAGGCACTTGAGGTGGGCTATAGGCATGCAGAAGGGGATGGCCAGTAACATCTCATGACTGAGCTCTGTGGAACGAGTCAATATTCCCAGACAGGGCACCAGCTTCTTTGGTGGGGTAGATCTGGATCTTACCATGTTCACTGTGTGGCTGAACTTATAGGCCAGTGAGCTAGAAAAATCCTTCTCAAAGCAAAGAACCCACAACAAAAGAGAGACTA
>PVHP010012786.1:0-37500 GCA_004024765.1 Zapus hudsonius
CAATGAGAAGGGCCCTCAGGGAAAACAGGACCAGGAAAGAGGGGACACAAGATATGTAAAAAACAAAAAATAATTTTTGTTTCAGTTTTAGTATCAATGGATGATTCATAACTTGATTCAAATTTAATTGTAATGATGAAAGCATAGTTACTTGTTTATGAGAGAGAGAGAGAGAGAGAGAGAGAGAGAGAGAGAGAGAGAGAGAGAGAGAGAGAGAGAGAGAGAGAGAGAGAGAGAGAATGGGTGTACTTGGACTTTCTTCTGCTGTAAACAAACTCCAGACCCAAGAGTCACTTTGTGCTTTGTGCATGTGGCTTAACCTGGGTACTGGGTCATCAGGCTTTGCGGCATGCACCTTCCCAGCCTCCATGATTTCCTTTCTTAAAGGAGATGGTGAAGGTAAGTTATGCAAAGCCTACACATTCCTCAGCATCATGAGAGCGAGCGGAAGGTTTGTGTTTGCCTCCTATTCCTTTGGCCATACTCACAAGCAGTCACGAGAACCAGTGTAAACCCCATCTTCAGTGATAAGTGACAATTTGTGTTCTGAAACCCAGCCATTCAGAGAAGCCTTGGGCTTCTAAATGCCAGGCAGTTAGCACCGACCTCACTTCAATAACCCAGCTCCTAAAAGTCGGCTTGCCTCTAACTCTACTGCCCAGCCAAAGATATGCCCACTTCTGAAAACCCACCAATCCTCAAGTCCCAAACTTCTCCAGAGGCACCATTAGCAAGCAAGCTTCTTCCTTGCATGGCGAGCAATAAACTATGACATTTCTATTCGTTTCAGATATTCAATATTGGGCGGTACTTTGACAAGCGTCTGGCATATCGGAAACATTCAACAAATGTAGTACTATTGTTTGCTGTTGTTTCTGCAATTGCTCTTCATAATTGCATGCATATTTTAGAGGGTCTTGAGATTGTTCTGCTCCCATCAGCAATCAGGAAAAATAATAATTAGAAAAATAGATCAGGGAGATGGAGCTGCGATCTTTCATCAGAGAACATGGGAAATACAATGTAACTCACAACTATGACAGTAGAAGGCACGCTCAGCATTCTTAGTTCTCAGCTAACTGACTACAAAATTGCGTAGTTAGCTGGGATAAATAACTATGAGGCTCTAGCTAGACCAGATAGCAGTTCTTGAATGTCAACCTGTGAAGTAGCAGACAACCTAACTTTCAGAGTGAGCTCAGCTGAGGCTGGAACAGATGGGGATCTTACATCTCCATATATCTCCACTGCTCTCTTGTCCTGGCCTACAACAACTCTTCAGTAATGAAATGGAGAGGAATATTTCAAATTCAAGTGACCTTAGTATTTTTAGTTTGGGTGGCCAAATAAATAGTTCCGAATCACTTTGTAATCAGAACTGGAATGTTCTCTGAACAATTTCCTCTATATTAGTTTTGAGAAAGCAAATTAGAAAGTGAGTCTAATACCAGGATTTTGCCTTTCTTGAGAGCTTGTTCGGAGGTTCTATCATGGGAGCCATGCCCTTGACTGAAGATTGGTCTTCCTCTATACTGGGAAGGTCGTCCTCTTTGAGAGGGACGCACATGGAGCGGTGAGGGAGGAAGGGGACACACTCCTAGCCAGCCAGATCAGCCAAATCAGCCATGGAGATCAATGGGGTTACAAATGTTACAGCCAGATCACCCTCACACCCCAGAATTTTGCATTTCTTTATGAAGCTCCTTACTCCATTCTATTCTAAAGCCCTAAAAGGTTAATGAGGGGCTTATTTGGCAAACTTTGACTTACCCAGAAAGGCCAAGGTCTTCCCTGAAGATAACTGGTGTTGTGATTACACACAAAGTAGTTAATTTTTTTTTCCTGCTGGGCTGGTTTTTGGTCTTCCTTCATCTTTGCATGTGCTTGTCTTATAAGAGATCAATCAAATTCCTGATCTTCATTGTCACCCTGACTTCCAAAGGGTCAAATTAACCTGCATTAATTTGAATAAATGCTTGTAGGAATCATTCTGCCTTGTAATTTTCTAGTGTCAATCTTTGTATTGATGAAAAAAGTTCAGTTCTAAATCTGAGATGGTAATTTTAATTCCTAAATATTAGTGACATGTTGTTAAATAATGTGATTGATAGAAGCTTTCAATGTATTCTATAAAGCTTTATTGGAAGAATAGTTTTAAAAATTTCTTTCAATTCTAAAAAAATAATTTTTCTGACACTTGAAATTCTGGAAAAGAAAATTTATAAAACAAAATGTCTACATTATATTAGATAAGGGTAAGTGCAGTAATTTAAACTTAAAGCTGACTAAATAAATTTTACATAATAAAATTATATAATATCATTACAAAATCAAGGGCTGGATATATCTAGGGAGATATATACATATGTATATATAAAATTGTGTTTTAATATATTAGATATATGCAAATAGAAAATGAAAACATTGCCATTCAAAATATTATCAAAATGTAATTAAATGACTTGGAATAAAAACACAGATGTTGTGAAGTTTTCTACTTTCACTAATAAAAGATATTGTTCAACTTAAGCAATGAAGGTACAAATAAATGTAAAAATACATCATATTTAAAGATTAGCAATATGAATATTGTTAAAATAACAATTATTCTCTAAAATTATTTCTAGATCTAACATAATGCCAAGAAGATCCCAGTCTTCTTTATTTCAGGTGGAAACTGGAAAACCAATTCTACTGCTTATATGGAGAAACAAAATTTCTAGAATGGCCATGAAAATCTAAGAAAACCATTGGTAAACTTAACACTACCTTGTATAAAGGCTTTTTATAAAACTATAGGAATAAAGACAGTGTGGCATTGAAATAAAGGTGTTCAGGATACGATGCCCAAAATATAGCACCTTGGCTGATAAAATAAAAATGGACTTTGCAAATAAAAATGCTCAAAAAATTTGAATAGACACAATATGACAGGATACTCAAATATCTTGTGTTTATGATATTTCATAGTATTAGTTATCAAGAAATGCAAATAAAACTGGTACATTGTTATATAGGTGTTGTGATGATGATAAGCTAATGAAGTAAGAAGAAGTCTTGTACATTGCTGGTAAGCATATAAATTAAGAAATCTTTGGAAAATTAGCAGTATCTTCTCAGATAATCATGTGCCTACAGCATGAAGTAGCAATTGCACTCCCTTTGCATTCTCCTTTCTCTCCATCTTCCCATAAGAAAAGCTTACAACAAGAGGCATGTACAAAAATGTCCATTGCAGTTTTGCTCAACTTAAATATATCCATCAATATTAGAGTGGACAAGTGTATTGTGGTAGAGTTTATATACTGGAATGTGTCCAGGTTAAATTACGTTGTCAACTTGATCAGATTAAGAATCAAGTAAGAGATACACTGTTTTTGTATGTCTGCGAGGGCATTTCCAGAAAGATTAACTAAGGAAGGCATACCATCTCTTAGAGTGGACAGCTCTTCTTGTTGTGAACTGTATACAAGAAATGCTCTTGTAGAATCCTGAACAAGTTTCCTGGCTGCCTGTGCAACTTGATGGTGAGTGCATCTACCCTGTTGCTGCTATCCTTCATGGATGTTGGAACCCAACTTCATCAGCCTTCCTATGCAGATTGATGATCAATGACTTCCCAGGAATCCTTCAGGCTTTCAATACCATATTGCGACTCCTGAACCATCCAGTCTTTTAGACTGATCAATATCCAAATTTCAGAAACATATGTATCTATCCAACCTACTCCAGAATAAATAACTAAATGAAGCGAAAAACAGTGGCTGTTGTCTAATTTTGAAGGTGAGAGCATAAACTCAAGCACTTACTTTGGGAAAAAATTGGTAATATTGAGTCTGAAAATAATTATGCCTTAAAAACAACAAGTATTTCAAGATATATACTCAGAAAGAGAAATGAAAATCAGAAGATGTATGAAAATTTCTACAGGAGAATTATCAACTGTGATTGCAAGCAACCCTAATGTCTGGCAACACTGTAAACATAAACTATGACATATACATATATATATATATATATATAAGATGGAATATTATAGAGCAATAAAATGAATGAATGGCAGATGCGTGCAAATACAAATAGTGTAAAGAATGTTGAGCAAAACGTTAGCAAAAATGAAGGTCGTCAAAATGAAACTCATTGCTTTGTGCACAAACTAAAAGCAATTTAATCAGTTCCAGATAGTGAAGAGCATACACTGTGCAATTACATGTACAGAAGATTCCAGCACAGGAGACCAACCTAAGAGGTTACAAGGAAACACAGTGGTTATTGTTGGGATTAAAAGGGACATCAAGGATTTGGGTGGAAGATGTTTGTTGTGCTAGGAATATTCTGATTCTTGATCTTAGTGGTAGTTCCATGGATATATGAAAATTCACCACACAGTAAATATACAACACCTGCATTTTCCATATATATTTACTCTTTAATCAAAGTTTTACTTTGAAAAACAACATTTTCTGAGGTACCACATCTTATTTAAATTCCATTACTGATTTTAACTTGATTAATGTAACAGATGTGCCCCTATAATTAATTAAATCAGACCTGCAATCAAAGTCATTTTCTTATTGATTTATGTGATCATTTTGAAGGTATTTTATCTTCATTTGCTATTAACCTTCAATTGACAGCGACCTCATATACTCCAATTTGGGTGAGTATTTCTCCACATTTTTGTCTCATGAGATTCTCAATATGCATGCAACACATTAGTAGTAATTTGAAAAATATTCAAAGGTGCTGAAAATGAGCAAATTCATTTACTAGGGAATGTGAGATTGTTTTATATTTAGTACTTTTTGAAAGCAATATATATGAAATCATGGCATTAAATTTTGATGATTAGAACACAGAATGGAAGTTACGTAAATCAGCCTTAGAAATACAGCCAGCATTCTCAGGCTTAATAATCTCAGGCTCAAGAAAATAAGGGGTTTTGGACAAATGAAGTTTGTTCCTTATTTATTCAGTCACACATTCAACTCTTAGGTATTTTTAAATTGACAAATAAAAATGGAATGTTTATAGTATAAAATATGATTCTTTAAGATATGTGTGCACTTTGAAGTGGCTAAATCAACCTAATTTACTTATACATCACCTCACATATATTTTCTGAGGTGAGAACTCTGATCTTTCTGTCATTTTAAGCATATAGAACATTGCTATTAACAAGATTAAAGGCATTCTTCAATATAAGTCTGGAATTTATTCCTCCTGTCTAGCTGAATTTTTTTTTAACCTTTTGACAAGAATCTCATTGAGCTCCCTACCTTCCACACATTTTCTGCTGGTAACTACCTTCTACTTCTGTATGTCTGACTTTTCAGATTTCATACACAAATGACATCAGACCATGCCTATCTTTCTGGGCCTGATTTATTTTATTTGACACACTCTCTTTGTGGTTTATCCACGTTGTTATGAATTATAGGATTTCATTTCCATAAGACAGTTGATGGACACTTAGGTTTCCCCTCCCATATGCTGATATTTGTATTTAATTTTGCAATAAATATGGGAGTTCATCTCTTTTTAAACAGAGGATGTTGCCAGAACAAACCCTTTTGAAAAGCCTCTTAGGAAAAGGGTCAAATTAAAGGTTGATAACAAGTGGAAAAATTGGGGATATACATGTAATACAAGTGAGTTAATAGCAGAATGTAAGTTAATGGTAATAAATACAGACAGCATTTTTGATGACGTAAGTCAGAACACTGCTTCAGCAATGTGTTTAAGTTGGCGACAGAGAGTGATCTTGCTCTTAAACACAGAAAGTTCCACTTCATTGGCATTGGTGGCAGGGTATTCATCTGCAGATGCAGGCAAGTACACATGGTTGGAGTTAACTGAGGATTTGATCTGATTACTTCATATCAGAATGCTCTGATACGATGAAGCAAAGTCATGAGTAGAGGTGATTGCAGAGTTAGTGAAGAGAGTGTGAGAAGTTATAAATTAACCATAAACTAGAAGGATGCGATCACCACAAACTATAACTACCAGAACTTCTTGGGGTCATGCACATTATTTTAAGAACTGGCTTGTGTGCTTTGCTTCAGCAAATCTCAGTCCCAGAGGTCCAGGCAAGGAGTAATGAAAGAGGTGATTTTACAGAGAGTACAATGAGGCATGATATGGCAAGAGAAAGAAATTGAAAACATAGAAAATAATAATTATTATGACTGAACAGTTAATGTAAGCTAGATAATAAAGGAAGTGAGTAACATAAATGCATTTTTTGAGATCTGACTAAGTAAAGATGGATTGAAATACACTGAAGGTGACATGAGAAAGACCAATAGAATTGTGATCTTTGAAGGACAAGATCAATACATGGCAAACGTTACAGCAGTGAACAATGCTGGGAAGATTTATCTGCAGATGCCAAAATTAATGGATAAATTGCTCATTTATAATATTTTCTTCCTATAAAATTTTAATTGATAACAATGGGAAAATACTGCTTTCCAATAGAGAAATCTCCAAACAATATCTTGGCCAAATGATTCATGTTAACATCAGTAGAAAGAGGACCAATCCGCATTTTGTTGTATCTGATATGATATGAGAGCCCCTATGCAATATTATTTTGACAAATGCTTAACCCAATTTAATTATTGGGAAATACTGACAAACCCAAATAGAATGTCATTTGACAAAAATAAATGGTCAGTGCCATTTAAAATATTTTTAGAAAATGTCAAAGAGGAAAAAAAACAAGCAGAGGCTAGTAGGCTAGTAAATGCATTATAGATCTTGGATTTAATCCCAGACCAGAAAAACAGACATAAATGAGACAACCAGTGAAATTCAAATAAACACTGTGGGATTGTTGATAGTGTTGAATCAATATTAATTCCCTAGTTTGAGAATTGTACTATGATTACATAAGATGTTGCATTTAAGGAAGAGGCTTGAAGGATAAATGGGAAATGGTTTTGCTATTTTCTGAAACTTTTTAATGTGTCTGAATGTATTTGAAAGCAAAAATTAAAACCTCCAAACTGAAATCTAGAAGATAATGCTTGATGGTAGTGTCAAGAGTGGTCAAGGGTGACCACCATAGGTGGTCAGAGAAAGGTGAGTGCAGTAATGTGTTCCTCATAAATGTAATATGCTTGATTCCAGGCCCTTTTACTTGTTTCACTAGGGCTAGAGATCTGTTCATAAGGGCATAGGAGCTAAAGTATTTGCCCACAATTAGTTAAGACCATTGTCTGCCAACCTAACTTTCTTCTGTTATGCTAACGTTTTTTCAGGATGGCAATGGAGTGGCCCCATGCAGTTTGGAGATCTGACCAAGTAAAACTGCGTTGAGAAACACTGAGCTTGCTTTTAGTAAATATGTGCATGATTCTGTGCCCGCATGTTTCTTTGTGCGTCTGTGTCTGTGATTTCAGCATCTGCATCTGTGATTTCACTTTTCCCAGTCATTAAACTGTTAAAAGAGAATGTAGGAGACAAAAGGTCTACTCTCAGTAAAAGAAAGAAAAGCCATGTTATGATGTTGAAGCCAGAAGGTGAATGGAATATTCAGAGACTAACATTAGGATAGAGTGTGTCTGGTGATGGATTCCAGGGAACATGAGAGGAATTGGGGATGGGTACTAGCAGGGGAGAAAATGAAGTGCTCAAGCTGGATTAGTGGGAGAGAGCAATGTGACTGGAGAGTCCTTGTGGTGACTGAAGTAAATGGAGATAAGGGCACAGGCATATTATTTGTGCTGGGTTTAAAGAATATTATCAGTGAGAGAAACAGATATAGAACCCAAGACCTCTCACTGCATCATAAATCATGCAGCTTCTTGCTTTGTACTTATGATTAATGTTTATATAGTTCACAGGAATAGTAAATTGTGCCAAATGGTTTTATTGTTTCCCCACACTTTGTAGAATTTATTGGTTTTTTTTTTACCTTGACAGGCAGTCTTATAGAATACTTTGGAGAATGTATACTTATGCATAATATTACATAATAAATAGAAATTGCCTACAAATAATCAATGTGATTAATATTTTTGACTAGTGGTGCAGTTGGACTCATGTTAATGGAAGGGAAAAACTGTAATTTTGTCTGATTTCAAAAATTCAATTTCATTTCATAAACCTTAAAACACTCCAGGAAATGAATGGTTGAAGCCTTGGGCTTACTGCTTCTTTATTTCCTTCTAGAGTATTCCATATTCATTTAAAATGTATTATCTCCATGGATAATACTTTAAATAAATTTCAGTCATCTTATTTTATATTGTTTCAAATATCTGAATTGTCTAAAATTTATTTTGAGTCATTCTCTGAGTCTAAGCAAAGTTTTAATTTTTTAATATTTCAATCTATTTGCCTATATATATGTCTTTATTATCCTTAATTAGATACATTGTATGAGCAAATCTTATGATGGTACTCCCAATTCCCTCCTCCCTGTCTCCAACCCACTGGGGGCCCTCCTCGGTGGGCATACTGGATTAGTTGAAATTCAAAAGAGTTCAACCATTTAGCAAGAGTTAGTGATAATATAAAAAGTCCTTCTGAGTTAGGAATTAACTAATTAAGATGCAAGGAAAGGGGAAAGCGACCACTTTTAATAGTGTTTCAGACTGGTCATTTCTTATGTGCTCCACCAGTGACTATTTGAAAGCCTGTTTTAGCGGTTCAAGTGCTCTGGACAAAACTCAGACTTATCATAATAATTTTCTCCATATAATCAGTGTAAAGTATAGCAAGCTTGAAGAAAGTAAAAAATATTGTATTCACTATGAGGAAGAAAAAGTTGTATGTTCCTTAATAATTATCTGTCAGAATGAATAGAACTTGTATTTTATTCTGCCCTCTAGAAAGTCTTTTCGATGAAAACATTTTTTAAACCAGGAATATTTGGTTAAGAAGTATTTTAGTTTCTTATTTCTACTACACCAAATGACTGCTTTTTGTGGCTTAAAGCAATACAAATACATTTTCTGTTCAGGAAGTAGACATCCAAAATGGGTCAGTAGGGGTGCATTCCTTCTGAAGGCCACAGATGAAAATCTATTGCTCTGCCCTTGCCAGCTTTGGAAGCTACCTGCCTTTATATCATCCCGAGAGCTGCTCTCATGTCTTCATTGATTCTGACCTTCCTGTCACCTCTCCGAAGGACTCTTGTAGGTTCACTGAGCCATGCTATCCAGTGCAGGGTAATATCCTCTTAAGAACGCTGCAACTAAATCAAACTTGCAAAGTCTCTTTTGTTCTAATAAAGAAAGCAATAGTCACATGTTTCAGGAATTAGGACATGAACGTCTTTGGGGATGGGGCAATTATTCATCCTTCCATAAACTTTAACAAATTTTTCTGTGTAAATACTTGATAAGATGGTATGCAATTATTAACAAGATAAATGTCATGTAACTGGGTTTCCCTCTTTGGCATCACACTCAGTTTCAAACACAGGATACTTGCTATAAGTGAATTTGGCTTTTGTTAATAAAAAGTTTCATATTAGAGCAAATAACTTAGGAGCTTATGACTCTATGCCTTCTGGCTTTCATGCTATGAAAATTGTAGCATTCCAATAAACATAAATATTCTCAGTGAAGACAGCACTGAAAGGAAGACTGAAAGATTTTAAGAAATATACTTTTACAGTAATGTTCCTGCTTAATATAAAACTTCCTGCCTGATCGTGTGATCTAGAAGATCAAGCCATGCACCTTACTAAGAGACAGATGAATAGAGTTATGTTCAATGAGTACCTAAGGGATGATATTCTGCCCCAAACAGTTATTAGATTGCTGAAATGGAATATTGTCCAAATAAAGAAAAAGAATTCTATTAAACATGAACATGATCATTCAAAACTCAGAATTATTTGCACTCTGTTCTGAGGGCTTTTTCATAAGAGATGCTTCAAACTGGAGAAGGATTTATGGAAGATGATGGCAGAAAAAAATGAAACAAACCATATAAATGATAAAAAGATAATTTCATGTATGGAAAATAATTAAAGAACTTAATTTGTAAAGAATTTGTAGTAATCTTTTTCAAATATTTGAACATAAAGGGCTTTACCAAGGAGAGAAAATGGATTAAGGAGTTGATGAAAGGGGTAAAACTATTTTGTTGGTTCAAAGAACTCTCAAACTAAACCTCCAAATTGTTTAGATTTTTATAAGCTTGTATTATAATAACTTTTAAAATTACTCTCAAGTTCCAGAAACTTAACCTAACATAGTTCAAAATTATTTGGAATAAGTTAAGCAAACAAGTTCTTCTATATTTAGAAAACATTTGAAAAAAATCAAGGGCTGTTATTAATATAGCTGATTTATGTAACATATTTTCAACATCCAACTTATTTCTTTGAGTTTCACAGAAAAACAGGCTAGAAGTAAGGCATATTGTAAAGTGTAGAGTTGATTTCTCAGTTCATATTTATTGTGACAGACATGTTACCGTAGTGCAAAATTACAATTATGACTGCCAGGGAGCTGCCCCCTTAAATATCATATATATTTTAATAGCTTTATAAAATTCACATTAGTATAGGAACATAACCATCAGATCTGTCAGCATTTATTAGGTAGGGCAAGAATTTGGGTCTTTGAAAGGCATGAAGCTGGTCGGTGCTCAGCTCTCCTGTTAGTTCCATTTTCAGCTACTCTATGGTCATATTGAATTATTATAACTTGTATATGTTTTCATTACAATAAGTACATTGTGATCTCTGGGAAGGCAGAAGTCTATTCTTTTCTTTGGTTTGTTCACATCTCTTTGTATCAAGCATAATAAAGTATAGTAATAAAGATATAAAACATAGATAAACTTGTGGTTGGTTTTATGCAGATTAAATGGTGTTACTATAGGGGATGTTGACATGTTGCGTTTTCTTTCCAATCTCAAATTCTACTCTTTTTGTATTAATTAGAATTTCATTCCTTCATGCAGAGATTAAGAGATACAATGCTGGTAGTCAGCCAGTCTAAGAAACAAGCTGAGTGAGACATGCCTCACCCAGAAGGATCCATGGACACTCAGCTCCAACCACTGCCAAAAGCAAAAGTGTGGCCAGACAGGCTAGGGTTTCGTTGACTCTAATGACATGTCTCTTGGTGATAAGTTAGGTTTCTTCAGTACCCCAAATGAGAATAGTATTGGCTGAAGTCAGGGTATGGTGACCCCAGACATTTCTACTGTATGGCTACTCTCAATTCAAAATTCCCATTTTCTATTGAATACCAAGGACTGATACCAAGGCTAATAATCATGTCATCAAGCTGGAAATCTGGTTGTTCATATAAAAATTTCAAATGTTAAATAGTGGCCACCATGTAGGCCATAATAACATTTCTTAAAGTCATGTTTTCTTTGTAGGCAGTATGCTTGCCATTTCTTCTTTTAAGTCTGTAAGCTTTTCTTTATTGGCTGGAGATAGAATATTCCAGACAAGAGTCACAGCATGATAAAGGCAGCCCTCCCCTAAGTATGGAGAAAAGATACTGTTTGAGACATACTGGAGACAAAGGGAATCTGCAGTGTAGTTGGTAGGTATATGTAGTGGTTTGAATGTAAAATGCCTGCCCATAGACTCATGCATATGAATTCTTAATCTCAAGCTGGTAGCTCTGTTCTGGTAGGTTTTGAAAGTGTTAGGAGGCAGAGTCTTGCTGGAGGAAAGATGTCAATGTGGGGCGGCCCTTGCCTTGAGGTTTTATAGCCTGGCCTAACTTCTTATTCTATTTTCTCCCTGCTGTTCTAACAATATGATACTGGCTTCCTGCTCTTGCTATGCTTTCTCTATTATGATGTATTTCCCCTTAAAACTGTAAACTAAAAGCAAACCCTCTCCTTCTTTAAGCTGCTTCTCATTGTGTAGTTTTGCCCCAGTAACAAGAAACTTACTGGTGAAGCATTTTAAGCAGAGCTGTGGGAGCCAGACTATCAAGGGCAGGACTTGTTTCCTAAAGAACTAGAAGTCAAAGATTTAACACAAGTGGAGGAGAGGAGAGCTGTTTAGCTTTCCAAGGAAAGAAGATGAGGAGTACAGGAAGAAAAGTTCTACCTCTTCAGTGAGAGTGTGAGAGCATAAGGTTAACTGTTCTGTAAGAATGCATATGGGAGACAGCTTTGATCAGGCTGGTTCTGGGCTCAGGGAGGGACAAGCAAGAGGTCAGCTGGTTTCTCAGCAGGCTGGGGGATGTGCTAGCAGTAGAATCTGCTAGTGAGTTCTAGAAAAATGTCAATATTGATAAGTGCTTAGCCTGGACATGTTATAAAGCCCATATCAGCCATGGAGGAGGTATATTCAAGGGAAGTTCTCTACTGGAAGTGATACCATCTATGTAGGTATTCTATGCGAGAAAAATAGACAATCATGTCTGGGAATCATATAAAGAGGAAAAAATAGGTTACAGAAAAAATGTAAGTCCTTTCATCAGTGAAATAAAAAAATATAAGGTAGTAGTATTAACATGTTGACTCTAATGACATGTCTCTTGGTGACAAGTTAGGTTTCTTCAATACCCCAAATGAGAATAGGATTGGCTGAAACTTTGCAAGTCAGGTTATGGTGACCCTAGACATTTCTACTGGATGGTACTCTCAATTGAAAATTCCCATTTTCTATTGAATACCAAGGACTGATACCAAGGCTAATAATCACGTTATCAAATCACTTAAACACAGTATATAGTAAAAAAAAACACACAACAACAACAACAAAAACATTCATATTTCAGAATCTAACATAATGCAGCATGACCTCTGAAGACCCAGAATGTCACTTGTGTGTGTGTGTGTGTGTGTGTGTGTGTGTGTGTGTGTGTGAAAATCAGGGATTTTAGTAATTGAAATTTTAAGCTCTTGGAATACCCTTTATTCATGTAAGCTAATGTCAGATATATGTTGATACCCGATTTATAGAATATTTTTTATCAACCATTTGCCTGTAGAGGGCATGGCCATCCCTCTTCTGCTTATAGATGTATATCTATGTCAGCTCTACCTCCCCTGCTCATGAAAAAAAAAAGAATCATTAGGACATTTGCAAAGCAATAGATGAAAAGTTCAGATGCTACACAATGGTAGGACATTTTTGCCAAATGCCATTATGTACCCAGAGCTGTCAGCGATGCCCGCTCAGGATAATACCGCTGTAAGATACAGCTGTCCTTCTGGTCTCCACTGATGAATGCTAATTACCACATTGGAAGCAATTTCTTGAACTAATTTAAAAAGTAGTGAGAATACATTCTCTTTTTACATTACCCCCCAATCTCCAAACTAGATTTTCATGTAAATAACACAGTGTATCTTCTTTTTCCCTCCTGAAAAAGTTATTCTTACTTTCACTATGTATAGTACTACTTGGGTGTGTTTTTTAAATTAAGTTGGCTATGATTATACTATACAAATAATTAACAACATAATAGAAGCGCTATGTAATTTAAAAGCCACATTACACTTAAAATATACTCTTTGCTTTTATTTTTATTTGCCTTTTGACCTTTTCACAATACAAACTACATTTTGCTCATATGCACCTCACATGAGTCTCTCTTACCCCCTCGGTCTCTGTGTACTCAATTCTCGTGTCTCTTTGTCAGAATTTGAGAATACAGGACAAAACTGGGCAAAGAAAATTACACACATCGTCTATGGCCATACCACCCTGAACGCGCCTGATCTCGTCTGATCTCGGAAGCTAAGCAGGGTCGGGCTTGGTTAGTACTTGGATGGGAGAAAATTACACACATTATTCTTTCATTCATTATTTATAAAATAATGTGTACTTCCTTTCAGTCTTTTTTGTTTCTTTTTCTTTCTCTTTTTGTTTGCTAATGGAGTCATAGTGATTGTATCTCATAATTATATTGTAATTCATAATCTGCATATGTGCAATCTTTTTGTTGCATAGTAAGGTAAGCATTTTCATGTCATTAGCAATTTTCGACATAAGAATGTTCATGGTTTTCTAGTTCTTCCAGATGAATCACACCTATTTCTGCATACTGAAAATTTGTAAAACATTGGTATACACACGTGCAATTTTTATGAATTATGGCTTCAATTGTTCATTATTTTATTAGAATGATATTTTCAGTACTTTCTAGTATTTTTAAGTGATATATTTTCTTTTTGAATTAACTACATTTTTCTATATCCATGTGCATATATTACTTGTATGGCAATATTACAAAGAGTAATCCTACTGGAGCCCAAGTAGGGAATCTTAAAAACAAATCATATTTGTTTTACTTTACAAAAACCTCACTATCCACAAGTTAGCTTTAGAAAAAAATTTCCTATATTTTTACTTTGGAAATTGAAAGGAGTGAATAGGTGTAATTTTTCATAGCAGAACTGTAACATTCAGAGCAGAAAAGAAAGCTATTAAACAATGATACTGCTCTGAGGAAGTACAAGGATTGAAATTAGTACAAAGGAAATTTTTGTCTTTTCCCAAAACTTTAAAACCTCCAACTATTACTACATATTCAAAAAGTAAATCAAAAAGTGCTTTATTACAACGAGTTCTTGTTAAATTTCTAAAGGTTTTTGTATTATATTAATAGTCGATTATAGTTTTTATATTCTCTATATATCAATTTTTGCAACCAGTATTTGTTAGTTTTCTAAAGTTTTTTTGTTAATGATTTTTTACATAATTACTCCTTTCAAATACAAGCTATATTTTCTAATACTCATATATGGGCATTTCAACAAAAATATTGTTTTTATATAATTAGATGAAACCTGCCATCGCATTAGAATCTGAGGAATAAAGAAAAAGTGATTAAAGGGAACACTTTGCAAAACTGAGTGATTTGAAAGCATAAAGATAAACTAGAAAAAAGATGGAGATTGGATTGCGGTCTTAAATACAGATTGCCATGGAGATCAGGGCTGCTTCACAGGCTGAGATGGAATCGTTGAGAAGTGTAATTTTTCCTACCCTCTAGTTTCTGCAGCATGTGATTGGAATAGGTGGAGGTACATTATCAGTTTGATGATACTGCCCCAGAGCAACTGATAGGTATAATTAAGATTTCTAGTAGGAAAAGTGCTTTAGAGATTGTCTGTTAAGTAAAGATAAAGAATAGACTTATGTCCTAACATGATCTGGCCAGGGTTTTGAATTTGCGATTGCCTAGATATTTTCAAATTTGCAAATCCATCTCCATTTGGAAATAATTCTTTGGCCACAGATCTTGGCCATTGTCTTTTAATTTTAATTTTTTTTAGTAATTTTGATTATTTTTTTTCTTGACATGTTTTTAAAACTAGCAGAAGATTTACAATGAGAAAACTGGATTAAGAAACAGTGAGGAGGCTTGCAGATTAGCAAAACTATTTCCGAGGCTGGGAAGATTCATCCTGAATTCAATTCCCAGCACCTTTAGAAACTGCTAGACATAGCCACATACACACATGTGTAACCCGGTCTTGAGGGGAGTGGAAAATGGAGAATTTCTTGGGCTTGCTGGTCAGCCAGTCGGACCCCAAATGGCAGCCTTAGGTTCAGTGGGAGACTCCATCTTAAGGAAACAAATGGATAGTGAGAGAGAAAGTCCACCTGAAGTTCTCCTCCAGACCCCACGTGTAAGCACAGGGCATGCATCTGGATACACACCTGCATACAACACACTACATCACACACACACACACACACACACACACACACACACACACACACACACACACCCCACAACTTCCTATATCTTGTATTTGGAGATAGTTTTCAGTGGAAAAGGCAGGTCGGTCTGACTCAGGAGTATCTCCAGAATCAGTAATGTTTTTCAACACTAACTTGCAGAAAATCACAATATGTATGGTCAGAGAAGAAGGTCTTTCAAATTATTGTTAGTAATCTCAAAGGAAGTAACTTAATCAGCTAATGTGACAAGTATAACTGCAATGACTATTTTTCTCATATTAAACCCATAGAATATGTCATAGGGTATTAAATGCATCCAGGCAGAAGTAAAATTTGATTTCTCAAGTGCACAAGATTTTATTTAATATGAAAAGTTTTACATCAGCACCAAGACACTAACAGGGTTTGATTCCCTAGCACCCATGTAAAACGACATGCAAAAAGTGACACATCTCGAGTCCCTGGCATGCCCATTCTCTCTCTCTTTTTTCTTTCTCTCTGCTTGCAAATAAATAAATAAAAATAAAGCCTCTCTGCTTGAAAATGAATAAATAAAAAATAAAAATTAAAAAAATTTAACATTCTAGATAGGCAGGGACTAAAACAAAAAAAAAAATAAATCTGAGATATAACGGGAAAGCAAGAACTGAGAAAAAAAATAATGACCTATGATGGCCGAAGTTCAATCTGAAATAGTGGGAAAGAATGCCTTCCAGACTGAAGCCAGTTCAAACTCAGTCTGAGAACAGTAGGCCTTTTCTGAATGGACACTACTAGGAAACAGATTGTCTTTCATTCTAGCCAAGCTAGAATGTCAGCCAAGAATTAGATATATTGCAAGGAAGCTGGAAAATTAGTAGATTTTTTTGTAGAAAAAGGAATTAAGAAGCTGAATAGATGTATACTGCCAAGAAGGATTACAAAACTTGACCTTCACTTTGCTCTCCTAGTAATTATATTTTTCTGTCATGATTGATGTTTTTATATTAAAATTCATATCACTTCATAAGACTGTGGTCCCTTTGGCATTTGGACTCATTTAATTTATGCAATATTTTATATCACCTCTCACTTGTGGATATTAGTGATAAGAAGTTTTTACTTCTTGATTGGCTCTCCAATTAAAAATATCATTTTCCTGTTTGTTTTGTTTTCGATCACATTGGAGACATTCTTTGGTTGTCTGGAATTAGCTGTTTATACTACTTGTTTTCTCAGTGCTGAGAAAAATCCTGACAAAAACAACTTAAGGAAGGAAGGTTTTATTTCGGTGACAGTTTGAGGGGATATAGTCCTTCGTGTCAATAAAAGTATGGTGGTTGAGGTAAGAGGTGTTCCAACATTTCTCCTGGCTATGCGACATTTTGCAGGGACGTTTCATCCCTTTTATCTGAAGGACAATATCCTTGCTGTCAGCATTCCAGAAGTCTGACAGACAACAAACTGAAGTTCTACTTATCCAAATTGTATACAGTTGTCTAGTATTGCTATTTCTAATACATTTCCTTACCTTGATCTCTTCCTGGTTTCCACCAATCAAGAGATCTGTTGCACTTCTTTTTAAAAAGGCACAGCATTTACTCCCAGAAGCCATAGATTGTTACAGGGAAATCAATCCCAGTGCCAGGGTGTGTTTTCTCCCAGTGAGTTCTTGCTCAGTGAGGCTCCTGAAGTTCCCCAAAGGATACAGGCTTGTGCAAATGCTCTTGGTTGACCATAGGAACTAGATGGGAAGACCCTATTTGATCCAGGAGTCCTCCACCAATGAATGTGCTCTGAATGCTTAATCCCTAGCTGATGGCAGTTTGGGTATTGGAATCTTGTGGGAGGTGTGTTGTTTGGGGGCAGGTTTACAGGGGTTATAACCAGCTTCCCCTTGCCAGTGTTTGGCACACTTTCCTGCTGTTGTAGGTCCCCTGATGTTGGCCCGGAGATGATGTCCACCTCTCTGCTCATGCTATCTCTTTCCCTGCCATGATGGAGCTTCCCCTTGAGTCCATAAGCCAAAATAAACCCATTTCTCCACCAGCTGCCTTTTGGTTGGGTTCTTTGTCTTCGCAAGGAGAAAGCAGACTACAACACTATTGCTGAAGATACTGCATAGTTAAGTAGCAAGGCTGAGAAATCAAGTGAGAACTGAGCTGACAAGCTTCTCCCTGCTGTCAAGGTGTTATAGTGCTGGAAGTGCTAAGTAGGCTGCTGGAGGAGAAAAGTCATTGAACTTCTTCCCAGTAGTTGATCTTGCAAGCTCTATAACTAACCAGCCATTCCTGATGTACCCATTGCTACAATAGTGCCACAGTGTTGTTTTTTTTCGGGGGAGGGGGGTGTAACCAACTGCTTCCTGATCACAGCAAGGGATACATGGTTCTACAAAACTAGTCAAAAGCTTAAAAGGTCATAGGAAGGATGCTACTACTTTTGATCGGTTAAATCAATGCATTGTATCCAGAAAATTAACCTCTAAACATGTTTATTATGCCCATTGTTTAGTGCTGCTCTCGTTTTTAGTTAGAGAGACGTCTTTTTGTTTTTTTTGACAATGTAACTGGGGAGAATGTGACTATTGAGTGCTCTCTGTTAAACCAGACATCTCCGTCATCTGCTGCAAGGTTCATAGAACATTCTGGAAGAGGGATGGAAAGTATTTCAGAGCAAGGCTGAGTGCTCAGAAATGCATTCATGATTTCCTGGCGACTGTCATTATGTACTGAATGGAAGAAGAAAGGACTAAAAGAAAAATGAATACAAAATATCAAAACAGGGCTGGGAAGATGCCTCAGTGGCTAAAAGAATTTAGGTAAAAAAAACAGTGTGACCATGGTTGTCTGTAACTTCAATCTGGGAAGAAGGAGGTTGAGGTGAGATAATTACTGTGACTGCTGACTGAAAAATGGAATTTGGTGTATGAGTAGCAAACCCTGACTCTAGAGGTATGTGGTTGAGCAGTTGAAAAGAGCTCCCAAAGCTCCCCTCTGACCTTCATACGCACATACATACATACACAGGCATACACTCTATACACCCGCCACAGGAAGTCTAGAAACACACACACACACACACACACACACACACACACACACACACACACACACATCACAAAGTCAAAACAAACGAGATTCACCTTAATGAGTGAGTGTTCCTTCATCCACTGGGTGAATAGGCTTGTATGTTGATTCCCAATTATTATTTTTTTTTTAGTACAGGGATATTGAGCAGAGAGTTCTAGAAGGCCCATTCTCTAACTGCATTACCAAAAGTCTTAACAATGAAAAAAATCGAAAATTGACAGATCACCTATTTGAGAATGTATTTTCTTTGAATGCTTCTAAATAACAAGATTCTAGAAATAATTTTTGAAATGTCTTTTCAGATATAAATCCAAATGAAATTATGAAGTATTTTCTATCTCATCCTCCATAACAACAGATCCACCTGAAGAGTTTTGTTCAACAGCAACAATAAGCCAAGCTGGGCAGGTCATGAGAAAGCTTCCCCTGGCAGGGTATATCTTAGTAAGACGAGGTCTGGGGAGGAAAATTTTCTGAAAATTTCCTGAAGCTGTGTCTCACGGATATTTAGAATGCAGGCGAACAGAAAGAAAATCTCATAAAAGCTCTACAAGAAGGTAGATTGTGCTCAAAGTAGACTTTAATATAGGGGTAACACTTCAAATAAAGGGGTTAGATCTCCAAGCAATATCCTGGTATTTACAGGATTGTATTAAATCTTCAATATGCTTACACCTCAGGAATGTGCCCTGTTAAAGAATCACCATTTAGGTACATAGGGAGATGGTTAGATAGTTAAAATCACTTGCCAATTAAGCATGAGGGCCTCTTGGGTCTGAGGAACACTAAGATCGACTTCCCAGGTTCCATGTGAAAATGTGGTTGTGGCCATTCATGTCTGTAACCCTGGTCTGATAGGATAGAGAAGGAGACTATGGGGCTCAATGACAAACAGCGACTCTCATTTCAGGAACAGGGGCTTTCCCAAGGAAAGAAATATGTCAATGAGCAATGAGAGAAGTACTGACTCTCGTCTGTGGCCTCCACATACATCGACATGGACACCTGCATTTGCACAGGCATGTGCGTATGCCACACATCACACTCATTGCACATATGCGACACACAAACACATCCCAAAGAATCTTTATTTAAAGAGCCACAATGGATTAACTTGTCACCCCAACATTTGATGTTTTTAATTTAGGCAAAGTCAGGACCAAGAAGAGGCTTTTCATCTTCTAATCTAACCTTCAGAAGATAGCTAAAATTTGTTTGGTGGATAAAATCATCAGTATAATCCTGTTACAGTGCTTTATGGATGGTTTTATGCATTAAGTGTGTCATATTTTGTCTTTGTAAAATTAATATTTCTAGATATATTATTAAATAAAATTTAGAGTCTAAGTGATTAGGAGAAAAACATTAAAAAATCTGGAGAGGTCATACTGGGTGATGTATTTCAAATAATTTTCAGTCTGTTAAAATGTTTTATATGTCTCTGATCATGTGGCATGTAAATAACTTCTAGTGTATTGAACAGAAACAGGCAAGATTCACACTAATGATTTACTCTGGATGGTAAAAAGGAAAACAACACATCACAAATCTTTATCCTAGGGTCATTTTCTCCTTTTCCTTCTCATCTTTAATTCCCTCTGTGTGTTGTTCTATCATACAGCTAATTTTATCAGCATTTACCTAAGCTGTGATCCATCATGGTAACATTTATTTAGTAAAGAAAGCCAAAATAATTCATGGCAATATGAAATAAAATAGTAGTTTTGAAGAGGCATATGAAATGTTTGCAACTACTGATCAAACATGTCTCTTGGAAAGGAGTAATAATTGCCTAAGATTAAAATAAAGTTTGCTTTTTCAATGGCAAACAATTTGGAAGAAAAGATTTTATTTGATATATGTATTTCATAGAACACATGAGTTAAAGGAAAAGTAAGGCTCAATTGTCTGTTATTATTCAAAGTATGTGTGTGTGTCTGTGTGTTCATCTTCCACGATTTTTTTTGTGTTATCTCACAGTCATTAAATTTCAAAATTTCACTTTAAGGATCAAATAACCAAATACTTAAAAGAAAACAAAGCTGACAAAAGACATCCAAGGGAACCTCAAAAAAAGTTCATGCCTCAATAACTAGGTTAAGTTTTTGGAGATATTATAATGTCGCGTTGGACTCAGAAGTAGCTCTTCAATGCTTTGAAAGCATATCACAAACTTACAAAGCCATGAATTGTTACCAAAGCTATGAAAGTATATTGGAAAAGTATAAAATTATTTTAACTGGTTGAAAAAAACACAAAAAGAAATCACTATTAACATTAGAGTTACAACTTTCAGAGACAAAAAAAAAACTTGTTATTTCAGAAAGAATGATTGGATTGGCAAACTGGAAAGCCATTTGTTTTTACTAATTTATTTATATAAATAAATGACTAGGTTGAAGAGTGCAGGTTTTCTGGTACAGTGATACATATGCTTTCATGTGTATTTCCTTCCATGATTCATACCTGCATGAGACCGACTGTCCATCAAGCTGTCTTCAGAAGCAGTGGGAACTGAATGTGGGATTCCTCCTACTGACTGGATTAGTGGATGAAAGAGATGCAGTTATTTGGCCCCAACTCATTCCTGCCTCTAATCTGCTTTATAATTTCTAATGTGTTTAAAATGGCTTTTCTCTCACTTAGCTCTCTCTGCTAAGGTGAGCGAAATTGAGTTTATGACTTGCTGGGTCATGCTCAAATGAATCAATGATGATTTTGATGGCAATAAGATATTTAAAAAAGTTTTTGGGCTAGAGGGTCACACAGAGATAATAAACCATTGTTCATGCCTTTTATCTGATGAAAAGGAAATGTACTTCTAAATAAAATATGCCAAGGGATCATGGTGCAGTTTACTTCCATACAAAATCTTATTTATACTTTTAGCCAACATGAGTCACTCTTTAGAAACATTGACCAATGAATGCTTTGGACCCCAACTCTCTCATGATTTAGAAAAGAAAGGAACACTTCTGCATTTTCTTTTTAGGACAATAAAATGAAGAGTAGGTTGATTTTGAAACAAGAGCTTTATAATTATTACATCTATGAATTCTAATGGTTTGCTTCCCATATTACCCATTGAGAAAAAAATAAGAAAAACAATAAAGAAATCAGCACTAATGAAGGGGACTAATGCAGGCTCAGTGTGATCAGCCTAGGAGAACTAGTTGCTGTAAGACCAGCCTTATGCTTCCAAGGCTGAAGGAATCATAATCCTCTCCACCCCCACTCTTGTGAAAAAGACAAGCAGAATGACCCACCAAAGAACATACTGAGATTTGGTATAAGAGCTGATAATAATTAGGAATTTGCATTTCTTTGATATTATTCTATTTCTGGACACCTTTGCTGGGGACCTTTTGAGTAGGAGAGACAGATGAGGGTTCCAGATAGATAATTTATCCTGGAGATGCAATGCATTCAAAGGTTGTTGAGGTTAATATTCCATAGCAACAAAGGGGTAGAGATAGGAGATATGTGAAGAGGAAACTATTCTTTCTGATTGGATTTGTTTCATTATGACTAAAGCATTCCATTGCATTCAGATGTTATCCTGAAGTTTTCAGTTACTTAGAGACTTTAAAATTTTTTCAGTTATGACAATTTTTCTTTTTGAATATTTTCTACATACTGTAGGGTGTGTGGGAAATCAATGATGTATATGAAAGTCATTCTTACTTTAAGGCTTCGTCAGTATAGCAAGAAACTTTTTTAGGAAAGACTATATAGTTTTTAAAGATGAGAACCTGTTGTAGTTACCTTTGCATTGCTGGGGAAAAAAACCCCACCTGAACAAAAGCAGCTGATGGGAGGAATGGGTTTATTTTGGCTTAGGGGAAGCTTCACGATGGCAGGGGCAAGCATGACATGAACAGAGGCTGGACGTCCATTTTTGCTACAGCAGGTGGCAAATAACAAAGAGTGAGTTGAGCTCTGGCAAAGGGGAAGCTGGCTATAAGACCCCTAAGCCAGCCCCCAGCAACACTCTTCCTTTAGCAAGGCTCTTCCTCCCCTAATGCCACTAGCTGTGCATGAAGCATTCAAAGCATGTAAGGTTATGGGACAGAACTAATTCAAACCACCACACCACTTCTCTTTTCCATCTTTCATTAAGAACAAAATCCACATACACATACAATCTGCATTCATGTAATTAAACACACATACCGAAATTATCCACCTACATATCTATATTATCTATCAATCTATGTATCTATTTCTCTATCTATCTATCTATCTATCTATCTATCTATCTATCTATCTATCTATCATCTATTTACATCTATCTAAATCTATCATCTATCAAATTTCTCCATCCATTTCTTTCCATCTAGAGAACCCAATACAAAAATAAAGAATACAAAAACTTAGTTTTTCCTCAGTTAAATTTCAGGGACGTTGAGACCTATATACCTGGGTTAGTCTTTACTTAGACTAAGTATATGAGACCTGCCCACTGAAATTCTAGACTCTTTGTCTTGAGTTAAAAATGCATTTCATCATAGTGTGAATCGATTTCCTGAAGAATGGGGACCTTTCTCGATGAAAAGAAATTCATAAGAACCCAGGGCCCTCTGGGATGTGGTACCTGATTTTCCAGACACTCGACTCTGAGTACCTTTACCCTGGGACATATTTCTTAGTCATTAGGTTTGACTTAGATAATGTTACTACTATGATCTTGGAACCACTCACCCTCAAATGAAACATCTGGACTTTAAATGAGATAACAGATGTTTACTTGTCTACAATATGTAATATTTAAATAAGATAGTATTTCTAACTCCTCACACGAGTATCCTTCCTGAATCTGAAAACTTCTTATTATTAGGAATGGAAACAGATGAACATATATTAATTTGGTTATGTTCCTATCCATTATCTTCTTTGATCCCCTTTCCCCTGACTCCTATCCTGAAAAGACCCGTCCTGTGTCCCTCATGGCAAAATGTTGATGGGCTCAGAAATGTCCTGCTCTTGGAACATGTCAGAAGGGCAGGACTCCAGAGTACACCTATGCACCCTGTGCTCTTACATTCTTTTTTCTCCCTCCTCTGGCGTGTTCCCTGAATCTTGGGGGGGGGGGTGCGATAAAAATCTTTAGTGTTTAGCTCTTGGCAGCCTCTTACTTTACATTTTAAGGAGTTTTTAGTCTCCTCAGTGTCTGATGATGTCTCCATGGAGAAGGTTCTCTGGCTAGCTGTGATCACACAACAATCATATTCATTCTGCTACTTCATCTGCCATGTTCCCTGAGCCCTGGTGAGTGTAATGGAGGTGACTCATCCAGTGCTAATCCCTGGGCATTCTCTTATTATTTTGGTGGGTCTTGATTCTCCCCAGTATTTGCCTACATCTATAAAAAGAAAGTTCTCTAACCAAAAGTGAGATCAGCATTAATCAAAGGACATAAATATGTAAAATTAGAAGACTTTTTGATAGATATAACTTCTCAGTTTGGCCAAAGAACAGTGGAAGCTTTCCTTGTCTATGGCCAGCTAAGACATAGACTTTTGACTTGGTTCTCAATTTCTGTCCACTGAGTGGAGCCTCATAACCAATCGAAGAGCAGTTGATTATGCCCATAAATTTTGGACCAATATTACATCCATCTTTCCTGGCTAGTTGATTTTGTAGCTTGCAGGATCCATTGTTTTTTGACACTGTAGATTACTTTTTTTCCTTAAACCACTCTGTAAGATGCTTTCCAAGATTGTCACAGCTTGCCAACAAAGGGATGACTTCCAGCTAAGTTCCAGCTTAAAACTCTAGTGTCTTTTCAGATTCAATAAATATTTCACTTTTTACATTTGTATTTTGATAAAGTCAAGTAACAATCCTGACCTAAGCTAATCCTGGAGCTAAGACCAGGATTTCTTTTAACAGCAAGTCTAGATGTTATTCTGAAGACATTCTATGGTAATTATTAGAATGGTAGGAGAGAGGGATGTTTGCACGTAGATTAAGTGTATATTTCTTGCCAAATTTAATTTGATTTTTCTGAAAGAAAAGTTTTGCCATTTTCTTACAAGACTATGAAGCAAATTTGTACAAAGTAGATAATCATAAATATGTATATAATAAGAATAACTAAACGTTTGTCTGGAATGTCAATAATTTTATGAATAAATTATCCAGGACTAAATAAATGAAAAAAGTTATTAAAATGCACAAAACAAAGTAAATTATGTGTTTTTAAATATAGAAAATGTTTTCTCCACTGCTTGTAATGGACAATAGGTATCTCTTTTCTTCATATTTTAAAAGTTTTCCCCTTTTGAGAGAGTATAAGCCTGTGAATAATTAGACCAGCCTGACAACCCCTGGTTCCAACCACTGGTTCCTTCCCTCACTGAGCTGTTGACCAAAGCAACTCATGAGATTCCAACAACAAGACAGAATTCTGTCAAAGCTCTTGAGTGCCCTCCCCAGGCCTGAGGCAAAACCCTGTTACTGAAGAAACCACAGACTGCATCAATCAGCATTGAGAAACCCTTCAACGTCCGGAGTGGTATCCAGCCCCCAGAAGGCAGTTAGTGTAGTGCTGGAAGGCACTGCACAGGCTGCCAGGGAAACTGATCAACGACAGCTGGAGTAAACAGAGACCACTGACACAAAACATAATCTGCAGGCCATGAGTAGGCTGACCACACCTCCTACTGGGAGGGAACAGCAAACCAACAAAGGAGCATTTGTGTAATGGAGGAGCCTGGGCCTGGGGGAGACAATCAACAGCTTTCAAATTCGGCCAATTTTCCACTTAGTAAGGGGGACCCCTTGTTTGGAACTAGGGATTCAGGGCGATAGGCCCCAGATCCCGTACTCTTGGGCTCCCAAAACAAGATGCACTATGGGAGGCTACTAAAAATAGAATCCTGGTAATCCAAAATTGTGTATATTTGTTAACCTATACTGATCACACTCTCCAATGGAGATTGTGTTTGTATTTTTCAGGATGCAGCGAGAGAGCTGGGGCCCATCTAACCCTACTAACCGACCTTAGGCCGATACCTGAGATTCTGGCAAGAGAGGAGCCACCACAGTCATACCGTGGAGGATCCATATGGAACCCCGCAGAGAATGACAGGAGGAACGAGGGACCCACAGCCACAGACATTCAATCTACACAGGATAAGCCAGTGAGACAGAAACCAATGATTTCGACCCAAAGACCCCTAAGCTCACAACCTTAAAGCAGCCTTTATACTCATCCACCATGACTCAGGGAACTGAGCGGAAGAGGGGGCAGAAAGATTGTGAGATCCATGGTGGGGGAGATTATCCAGAGGCATGGCCAGGAGAACCTGGCTGAATGCTAGGCTATCCATGGTCCCCTGTCACAAGGACTGATCCAGACGACCCATCGAGGTATCCAGTGAAGTGGGGAGGAGAGGGCAGTGGGGAATTGGGGATAACAGCTCATTGTTTGCCCACTAAATGTTGTAACTCATTATGGACAATAAATTAAAAAAGTTTTCCCCTTTTACATCAGGAGATGTCTCTTTGATAGAGATTCCTTTTCTTTCTTCCCTCTGCCTTTTCAGCTAAGTAAAAAGGAGAATTCGCTGGCTTAAGTCTTTCAGAAAACCTCTTCCTGGTATTTTATTTTGCCTTACAGTAGATATCATAATTCCTAATTTCTCCCTAAATAAACATCATAATTCATAATTTCAAAAGCAAAACAAAAATTTAAAAATTCAAATAAGATCTCATGCACTTTTTCTTATGAAGCCCATGGTCAAGTTTTCAAACCATGAAAAGCAGAAGTAGATGTTTCCAGTTATGGTCAGGGGATGGTAGCAGAGTGCAATTCTTACATGGAAAATTTGACCTATATTCAGTCCCAAATTAAGACACTTTATATTTTTAAATTATTTCTGTCTGGTACATAAACTCTGCTTCTATAACCACATATTTTAAGAATTTATTTATTTAGTTGTATATTTATAAAACTGTGAGTGTCAGGTGTAGTTAGTGACATTTATTGTTTTATTAAAGCATCACATTTGACATAACTTAAGCAAGTGTCTTACGTTGGAAAACCCAGATCATTTTAGATCCCTCTATTTAAAAGGCCTGCAAGAATGAATTTGAATATAAGGGTATAAATAGCCATGTAGTAGAGAGTATAAATCAGACAGAGTTGTTATATACTGTTTTTTCAATACTACTCTAGGGATTCATAACCATCACCAGACATGTAAGAGTTATAGACTCAATTTATAGTGTACACATCCTGGCAGTACATCATAAAACTAATTGTAAAGAACAGCATAACAAACACTAGGAAGATCATTGCTTTCCACTTGGAAAAGAACTTAAAGAGGGTATTCAATTTCCAAAATTAGCTTAATTTGTGCAGAGGAGAAAGAAAATATGTAGTTAATAAACAATCAAACAGCAACACAACTCTGGACTCATTGTGGCAATTCAAGCAAGATCCTCATCTCTGTGCATTTTCAGAAAGCACTGGGAGGAGAGCTATTAAATACAGAGGTGGATTTGCAATGCTGAGAAGAGCAGAGGAGGTTACTGTTTAATGAAGAGCAAAATAATAAAGGTGCATAGTATAAAAGCAGCGTGACCGAGTTTCACCTTCTATAATGACAGAGAAGTTTTCTCTGTGTAAGATGTTGGCCCAGTCTTTAAAAATTTGTATCTGGCTTATTATCAGTGTGTATCTGGGGACATTGCACTACCTCAGTTGACACCATTTCAGTGATGTGCTAGTCCCTAGTCCTGTGCCCCATGCCCTGTGATGGAGAGGCATCTGAATGAGGTGGTGAGGTGTTTTCTGGGGTCATCCCAATGATATCACACTGTAGCAATAACTAGAGCCTGCCTGAGGCATGAACTTGCCTTTGCAGTCTGAAAAGCGCATATTCCTTTTAGTATACATTTTTTTCCTTTTTAATGTTCTGCTCACGGGTGACCTCACCTTTTTGTTTAACCAAACCCATTAATCAAACATATCCCAGAGGTGGCAAATGATCTTTCAGAATTCTAATAGAAGCAGAAAGTCAAGGACAGTACAAATTGATTCACATCACCTACCCTATTAGGTTTACAACGTTGTAGGGTTTCCTTCATCTCTTAAGAATAACAGCCTCACTGGTTAGCAGAGGTCTGATTCTGTGACAGTGAGAATGATTTCATGGGTCTGCCTGCAGGTCCAAAACAAAAATTGCATCTGCGTTTCTGACAAAGTCATATGATGCAAATCTTTACTGAACAAGCTGTCACAAAATTTTCCTTTCTAATAGTTGAAGATGATTGCATCCACAAAAATACTTTTTTCCAACTAGGACTTCAACTTTAAAAAATCATGACCATTTTCTGTATTAAATTTTCTATGGCCATTGCTAGTCTAAATATAGGAAAAAGAATAGAAATGAAAATTATTTTGATTAACTGGCTGGTGATTTGAACTCCTCTGATTAGCCATGGCTCTTAATTCAGCTACCTCGTTACATATTTGAAGCATTAGAAGCTATTGAATATATGCTAAAAGGAAAAATATATCGGAATCTATAGAGACACTTTACTTAGAGATTCTGTAGTTCACAAATCACTGCATTCTCTGTGTTCTATAGTTAAACAGAAGAAACAGAGAAGCGAAGAAAGAGAGGGAGGAATCAATGGCTTTATAAGGAATGAGTTTTTGAGGTTTCTCCATAATATGGTATGTCCCTTTTCAATTCCAACCTAATCAAAGGGCAATACCTGGGAGAAATATATTTGCAACTTGAACAAAAAAAATTTCAGAGAAAGTCTTGTTTAGAAGAGAATAAATTTTTGACAAACTTATTGTGTGTGTAGGGGAATAGGTTTCAGGCTTGGTCTCAGTTTTCTAGTAAAAGAAATAAGTTTCCTTGCAATGGAATATAGCAAAAGAAGGAATAATGGCTCCAATAAGACATGATTTTTGGCTGTTGCTTTATTATTTCACTTTCAGCATAATGTTGATTCTGCTAAATCATGATGCTTCCAACCATAAGCATAGCTTAATAATTATAAATTCTTAGAAAATATGTTTTGTCAAAATATTAATCATGGGCTTTTTTCTTTTTTCTATATTTCTGTGATCTTATTTAAATGTAAATTAGATCTTGTCTTATGCTTGTCTTCAAAATTACCTTCCAAAGCTTTCTGTGACACCTTGAATAAGATCTGAGTCTAAGGCCTTGTAGGATTTGGTTGTTGTCTGTCTTTGTAGAATACCTAATCATCGCTTTAGCACCTGCTTCATGTTCTGACAGGATCTTCCTCTGCTTTGTGATTTCACATGACCAGTATGTTCTCATTTTCTAGGTCTCTGCTTCATAAAAGCCTTCCTTTATCTGTATGTCCAAAACAGGTTTAGTTTTTTAGGGAAATTATCCTGCTTGGAAAATATTTCATTACTTCTTCCTTTTACTTACATCTTATTTTATACATTGGTCTTTTATCCTTGGCTATAAACCCTATATGGGTGGAGACCTTATCTGTCTTTTGTCAGTGCCCAATGCCTGCTACATGTGGAAGATCTTTGCTATTCCAAGAGCTTTGTTTTAAGTAGCATTGGACATTGGATTGAAGCAGTCTGTAAGCAGAGGGAAAAGAAGAAGGTTGGAGTCTGGGAGCAAAGCCATGTAAATAGACATGAGCCCCTATCCCTTCTCTGGTAGTTGGAATTAGGTAAGTGTCACCCATAAACTCATGCATTCTGAATGCTTGATCCCCAGTTGATGGCATTTTGGAAGATGGAGCCTTTCTGGAGGAGGTGTCACTGGGAATGGTTTATTAGCCCTAGCTTGCCAGCTCACTTTTCTGCTGCTGATTTTACCTGATGTGGCAGAGGTGATGTCCAGCTTCTGGTTATGCCATGTTTTCCTCTGCCATGAAGCTCTTGAAACTGTAAACCAGAATAAACAACTTCCTTCCCATCAGCTTTATTTATTCAGGTGTTTTATTCTAGTAATGAGATAGTAACTATAACAGAGAATTGGTACCAAGAGTGGGGTTATTACTGCTAGAATCATGACGGTGTGACTTTGGTTATTTGGAACTTATTTACTTGAGGAATGTGGAAGGATTTGAAACCTTGGTCTAAGAAATGCTTTGCAGTGCTCAAAGCAGAGCTTGATGAACTATTCTGATCAGAGTTTGAAGACTTAAATGAAGAAAGAACTATGGACTGTGCATTCCTGGGTTATCAGGGGAAGAAAGAACTTTGCCCAGACTGGGCTAGAGGTAGCTTGTGTGAGAGGCTTATTGCATTCTTCATCACGTGTCCTGGGAACTTGTGGAGGGTTGTACTATATAGAAATGGACTGGAGTGAGCATAAAGAAAAGCAACAAAAATAAATGAAAGTTTCAGGTTGGAGACAGCACCTGTTCCACTACAATTATTTGAGAGATCACCACAATTTAGATTGGGCCAGCTGTTCCGCCTTGTGGCAGCAGAAAGAGTGCTGACTCTTTTGAAAGTAGCGAGTCTTGAATGCTCAAGAAATTTTCCTGCTCTTCAAAGTTGGCTTTATTTCCCCCTGGATTAACAATTTGGTAGTCTATTTGGTACTATGGAGTATAACAAATGCAGGAAAGAAATGGTCATTGCGTTTGTAACACATTTTTTTTTGAAATGGCCACTAGGCAATATGAGCTAAGGTTTCCTATGTGGAGGCCTGAATAAGCCATGAAGATGAAACTTAGGGTGCAGTGGGGATCCCAGGAAATGCCAGGACTGCACTGTGTGTATGCACATGTGTGGTGTATGCACATGTGTGTGCAAATGTATGTGCCTTGTGCTCATGCATGTAGAGCCTGGAGGACAATATTGGGTTTCCATCTCTTACCCTTCTGTCTTATTTTCTTAAGGCAGAGTTTCAACTGAACCTAAAGCTACCATTTTTCAGTCACACCTGCTGATCAGCAAGCCCCAGCAAATTCCACTCTCCTTGGTACTGGGTTTTCAGGAGTGTGCAGTGGGTACTGGGGAACAAACTCAGGTCCCCATGCTTGGGGAGTAAGTGCTCTTACCCAATGAACCATCTCCCCAACCCTTTAAGTCAAAATCTCTTGCTATGAATTTTTTCTGTAGCTATAGATTTGCTCATACTTAATGGCTGACTGACTACTCGATACCTTCACCAGTTATTGATTTTACATGATTACTTAACTCAACACTTTGTATCTGTTCCTTCTTGACATTCTCAAAGGGATAAGTAGCACCATGCCAAAACTGGTCCTCAAGCTAAATTCCTTTTCCATACCCTAAGATTTATTAATTCTATTGATGATATTTTAGAAATTTGGTTGTTCTTCTTTCCATTCAACAATATTGCTAATTACTTTGAGCTCTTGAAATCACTAATTATTATATCATCCTTTTTATGCTCTCTTGCTTTACACACTAAACTCTCATCAAGCACTTTTTCTAAAAATTTCTAGTTATTAAAGCTATCACTGTTTACTTGAAACACATGTTAAATTCCCATCTACTATAGGATATTTATTATTAAAAGTTATTGTGGTTTACAAGAACTCCAACCGCCTAGTCTTCCAGAGGCTGAATATCAAGATCCTTCTTATAACCTAGCCATGCAGACTTATGACTTTTCCTGAACCTCTCCCCAGTCACTCATGTCCTTGAACCCATTTCCTCCTTCTGCCTTTTCCTCGTGGAGACCTCATGAAAGTGTGTAATATGAAGGTCAAATTATATCTCTGAAATTGTTCAGTTTTCACATGATTTTGTGATTATGATGGCCTTTGATATGATACCTATTTCATTCAATTAAAATGTTTAATTACCAGAGTCTTCTCCTCAGTTCTTTTGATCTGACCCTGAGGTCAAGCCACAAGCGAACTGAATGTGGACTAGAGACAAATCTGAACAGCACTGGGTAATGGCTTACTTGTTAAATGTGCTTCCTGCATAAGTTTGAGAGCCTAAGAAGGCCTAAAACTGCCTGAGTTTGAATCTGAAAAATCCCAAATACACAGTGGAGTATGGCCATGCAGTCTGTAACCCCATTCCTGTTTGGAGCAAAGACCACAGAATTCCTGGACTTGCAAAGGGCAAGCTCTGGAATCAGTAGGCAACTCCATCACAAGGGAAAAAAGGCAGGTGAGCAATAACTAGGGCCACCTGATGTACTCCAGCCATGGCAAGAAGCCCACAGGACACCTCAGGTAAGTGATTGGGACACCTCATCAGCAAATATATGTGCATATACCATGCACATGCAGACACACACACGCCACATAATATACACATGCAAAAAAAAAGACCAATCTGAGCTACAATAAATATTTTTTCTTCATGAGTGATCTCAGCTACTAGCTATTATAGTAGAAAGCTAAGCTAGAACTCTCTTAATGGGATAAAGTACCCTCATGTTCCTTACTTTAGAGCACAATTTATCACTCTGTGTTTAAGCTTCCCATGTGTGGAAACAGAATCACAAAGGCTATAGCTTAACTCCCAGACACTGAGCGAGGCACCTGTCAGTGACTTTCATATCATTCATTTGATCTAGGAAATGCTTTTAGCCAATTTTCTCAATTCCCCCCTTGACAAAGCTGCTATTTTTTTTCTCCCCAAATGCCAACACCTGTGTTCTTTCCACCCCAGCCTTCCATATCCTGCTCACTAACAGCGTGTCCTGAGGAGAATTTTTCAGAAACAAAGAGATAGCACTTCTCTGGCTGTGTGGTCACACTGGGAACCCTCAGAAAGAGCTAAGTCCTTCTGTGTTTCAGAAATCACCAGTGAAGATTAATGCAGGCAGGCCTGCACGGAAATGCTATTTCAACTTTAAAAGATCTCAGCGTCTACTGCTGTTCACTCACACGGCTGCTGAAGCAGTTAAGGACTCAGAAATCCTAAAGACTTGAATGATACTAAGTGATGGAAATCGATTGTGGAGGAGATAAGAAAAAAATCAAACATTTCAATATAGAACCTGCTAAGAACTGTTTGCTGGTTTTCTTATCTTCAAAGGCTAAGGTATGGGTAACTGCTATTTAATCATATTTTAATTGAATTTAATAATATTTAATAAATTATATTTTATATATAATTATTTTATATATAATTATATTTTATATATAAAAATTTAATAAATTATATTTTAATTTTCATTATTGTGAAATTTAAAACCGACAGTACTATGAAATATAAAACACAAATCTCAAAGATACATGAGATCATCATTTTACACAAACTTTCTCCTCCTCACTCCATATACCTCTTTGGGAAATGTCTACCTCATTTATGTTTAAATGGTACATGAAAATGGAGTTTGCTTCATTAATCACTGCAAGTCTATTTCTTTTATTGAAATATTAATTGCTTTTTTTAACCACAAAGTCTGATACTTCTACATAGTTTTTATAATTTATTTCATTACATATAAAATGTATTATATGTATTCATATATAAATGAATAATGTGAAATAGAAAACAGTCATTTTCAGCAAAATTAAAGTTAGTGTACTTCCATCATCCCCACCCTTAGAAGTTTTGAATACATTTTTTCTTTCCCATCACTCTTCTCATCACTAGTTGACACGAAGAATGATAAAAATCATATTTATTTATGGAAATATCACTTGTCATCACATGATATTACTAACTCGCCCCTCAGCAGGGCAGGAGTGTTGCTTTTATTTATAGTTCTAATGAGGCCCTTATCCTCCCCCTCTACCTTGCTGGTTTCAAATACTCCCAAAGACTGGCATATGTTTATAAAATTTTCAGTAAACGAGAGGTATTCTCTGCCTATGGAGCAGAGAAAAGTAGTCAGTATAAAATAGCTAAAGGCTGAATGTTTGCTTTATCCACTTTCTTGGTTTGTTCTACTGGTGGCTCTCCCATCATTATGTGCACACTTAATTAGAGAGAGATGAATAACGAAGGCTGCGTCACAGAGGAACTTATGTGCTGTGAAACAAAGCATTGATAGGTGGAAATCAGATAATGTTAAAAATTGTGCTTTCACTATAAAATGATGAAGGAAAGGCTCGATATAACTGGCATACAGGAATAGAAAAATTTATCCATAACACCACAACCTTACTTAGAGATAACCTTCATACTCTTTTTCAAATAAACTCTACAAATATAACTCTACATTATTTATAATATGTATCACCATTTCAGTGCTACAAAATTCTAACACAACCTAAAGCAGAAGTACAGAGGACACTAAAAAAGACCTCAACAATAAAGCAGCCTTAATACTCACCCACCATGACTCAGGGAACTGAGCAGAAGAGGAGGTAGAAATATTGTAAGAGCCATGGTGGGGGAGAACTCCCAGAGACATTGCTCCCCTCAGTAACAACATACAAAGGGGGGTGGAACTGGGTTGACTCCTAGGCTATCCATAACCCAGTGCCCCATAGACTGTTCCAGACTACCCACGAAGAAGGATACCCAGCTGATTGTGGACAGGGAAGAGGGAAATTGGGGAGCTGGGGACACCAACAGATTATTTGCTCACTCAGTGTATCTAAATATGGATAATAAAGATATAATTTATAAAAAAAACAACTCATATCTTACTGATTACAGATGACAATATTGTCTGCACAATTTTGGTTCAGAGTCAAGTGTGTTAGGCACGACTATGTGGAATGTTGAACATACAGAATGGTTGCTAGAGTTGTGAGTGATAATCTATGAGATGCAGGAAGTTAGGTAGGGATATGCCTACCTATCACTTACTTCCCCAATGGATGCTGCAGAGTGGTCAGTGCTGGGAAAAATCAAAGTGTGCTTTTTGAAATATTTGTGTGTGTGTGACATGTGTGTAGAGGTCAGAGGTCATCTTTGGTTGTTGGTACTTGCCTCTCTACCTTGTTTGAGGCAGAGTCTCTCCTTCAACACTGCATTTCTCATGCTCACTGGCCTAAGAACTTTCAGGAGATCCTCCTGTCCTACCTCACTTTTCATTGTAGGAGCACTAGGATTATGCATGCTGGCACTACAGTGTCCTGCATTATGTGGGCTGTGGGAATTCTAAGTCAGGTTCTAATTCTTCACTGTTTTCATAGAAAAATTTTTCTTTCATTAAAAGAAATTTATTTTTAAAAAAGGGTTATATATGAAGAAATCCATTATAAGCAATGTACTTAATTTGGAAAGAAGCATAGTCAATCTTGATGATGTCATGACTCAAATATGACAGACTAGCACTTCAAAGACCTCAGAATTAATGATCATCCTTGTGCACATGATATATACCTGCCAGGTGGCAGGGTTATAGCTAATTTTTTTATAATAGCAGTGATAAAACTAACAAGAACCATTTCTCTTTCTCAAGGAGCAGCAATGGCTATATTTGTAGAAATTTACTAGCAACTAGTTATATTGATATTTATTAGTATCAATTGGACTAGATTTTTGTTTCTCAAAAACAAATATGGGACAATGTTTTCAGGCTAAATTATTAACTTAGTTATACATTCAATTTCTTTAATAAATTTAATCCAACCAATTTTCTTAACTAATTTTTTGCATAAGAGAGGGGATTTTTAATAACCTCTAATGCTCATAATTTTATATTTTGTACAAGTTCATTTAAGGGATAAAAGAGAGCTTCAAATAATATATTAATTACACAAAACATGCAAATATTGAGGTGCAAAGATGCATATTTCTTTTCTGATAGAATGCATAGAATTCAATAGTTCATGGCAATTAACACACTTGCTTTTTTCAGGACATATTCTCCCTGGTTTTCAGGACACATCCACAGTTTTAAACTTTCTTTTTAAATATAAAAATTTAATAGGATACTACAAAGTTTTACTCCGCAGTAATGCAGACTCCACACTATATATATTTTTCCCTCAGTGGATTAAAATTTCAAATGTAGAAAAATAACCTTATCTTTTGATAAACTGGCTTCCAGAGATAGCATTTGATGAATCACACATCTGCTTCTTATATGAACAATGCCAGTGTTAGGCAGGCACATGAATAGTTGCAAGGAATTTTCAAATCTTCAAATTCTGCGTGGATACAGTTTTCTATAGCTTAACTACACCATGTCCCTGCACCTTTTTCACCAAAAGAGGAATAACGTGAAAATTTAATAGAGTGACTGAACGTTTTGGTTATGTTTGTAATAAAATAAATAGGATTTGTCAACAGAATTATTCACTAAATATTATGGGATTGAGTCTAGGGAGGAAAGTGTTTTGGCTAAAGGCACTTGTACTGTAAGCATGTTGACCTGAGTTCAGATCCCCAGCACCCATGTAAAGCTAGATGCAAGGTGACACAAAAATATGTAATTCCAATGTGCTTATAGCAATTGCAGGAGGAGTCAGAAAAAAAAACCCCTGAACTCAAGGTCCAGATACTATGGCCTTCCCAATGACAAATAAATAAATAAAATTTAAATATATAAAAAAGTATAAATAGAGGACTTCTACCCTGAGATTGTTCCCTCACCTCCATACGAGTGCTGTGGTATGCACACAACCACACATGTATCTTAAACACACACAGACACACACACACACACACACACACACACACACACACACACACAAATGACAAAGTTCGCATCGGATTGTAAAACCAAGAAGAAATATTAATGAAATATCTTATCAAATCAGAATGTGCTCATGTGTGCGTTTTTAAAATAGTTCACATTCTCAAATTACATTTCTGAAAACTAAACTTATGAAAACGTAGATGCAAGTTTGAGCAATATTTAGACAGCAAAGGAATGAGCTGCTGAGAGGTGTGGGCGAAGAATTTGTTTTTTAATCACTCACTTCTGTTGCTCTTACAGTTGGAAATACAAAAACGGGTAACTGGTCTTCTGGATATTTATGGGTATAATCGAGAGCCTGGCATGCGCTGATGGAATTCATGGCATGCTTCGAACAGCAATTATCTCACAGGTCCTCATTATGTTTTGTTGTTGTAGATGATCCACTTGGCATTTTGAAGCAAAAATCATCATGACAGCCATAGAGAGGTCATTTTTCTCAAGCTTGCATAAAAATAAGAGACAGCTTCCTTTAGTTAATTTTCCAAGAAAAACACCATGGTCAATATGTGGACCATATCTTTCAGACCTTGCTGTGTTTCCAGAAACTACCACCTAACAAAGGCAGCAGATGGCCTATATATATAAAAGAAGCTTGTCGGTGTTGTTTAACTCATATGTGTGCAGCCAGAGATCATATTTTCATGTAATTAGGCCAGAAAATTTGCCTTATGTTCTTAAATACCAAAGGTGGTGGTGTCGTGACGGATCCAATTATTTGAGGATGGAAGAAAATGCTACACAGTGAGAATATCTGAGGCAGCAAAATTCTCCTCAATATTCACAACTCAAATCTCACCCAAATATCTTAAGTTAAAAAAGGCATAAAAAAGAGGCAGAATCAATAACACTAGGTTTCTGAATGCCAGGAGCTTTTGAAAAATTTGCTGGAAAGGTCAAAGAGCACTATCGTGAGAGTAACTAGATACTTTGTGTGCTTTCATGAACCTGAACTGAGACTGTCCTATTGATAGGGTCAATGTTTTCTGTGCATGAGTGGAAAGTCCTCAAATGCCCGTCCAAATGCTATAAGGTAATAAATTAAAAGTTGGTTGAATGTAGACGTTTTCTCATTGTGATGTCTCCAATGAACACAGTCATTGGTCTATGTAGACTATCAAATCCCACCTAACTAGACTTTCAGTCCTTAAAAATCTCAAGTTATACCTTCAACTGTCATGCTACATTGCTTTCCCCAAAGCAAAATAATATAGGTTTTTTTTTCTAT